>JAADYK010000144.1:0-34408 GCA_023338225.1 Halophytophthora batemanensis
CGCTGCTCGAATGAATGGGTCAGCAGCGCGTTCACAGCACTGATGAACTTGTAGTTGGCTACCGTTTCCTGGGCTTCGACGCAGGGGCCTTGACAGCACTCGGTGATAGTTTCGAATAGCTGCGTAATGAGCCCCATATCCAGATCCGTGAGTGCGAGGTATGTCTCCAAGAGGAAGGACGTGGTAGACTCGACCAGATTCGCCGACACCGCCACGTTCTGCTGAGAGATGAGAGCACGTTGAGCATTGAGGTAGTGGCCTTCACACAGTAACTGTAAGAACCGGAAAATAGAGGTGGTGCAAGTCCCCAACTGCTTCACCCCTGCCTTCGTTGGCTCTGATGCTGCCGCTGATAAAGGTTTCTCGACGTGGAAGTCGAAGATGGAGTTGCGCTGACGTCTCTTATCTGTGTCACTCGATCCCAAGTCTCTAGCCGAAAGAGAGATCTCGAGACTACTGTCCCCTTCGTAAGGCGAGGTTTCTGCTGCCACGTCGGTTCGGTCAGCGCTGCAGATAATCTTGCACGCCTTTCCAATGTGAGCGTCGATACGCTCGAAAAACCGTTTGTTGCTTGCTTCAGTCCAATACACATTGAAACTCTCCTGGACCTCGGCGTTCATGCCGTCCAAGAGCGCGACTCCAACGTCAATGCAGCTAGCAAAGAGTGCATCGTTCTCGCTGGACGAGATGAGCTGCACGACCAATCGCGTTACACCCAGTTGGTTCAACTTTAGCTGCATTTGATGGCGCTCGATAGAGTCCTCTACGGCGTAGATCATCCGGCAGAACACATTCATGAGTGTGAGTTTCGTCCTGAGGTAGCTTGGGTCCTGCAACGCCTCCACATGCTTGACGAGTTTCGACACGACGAGGTCAAAGGAGAGGTAGATGTTGCTGAGGTGAATCTGCGGGTCATACTCTTCCTCCAGTGACGCCTCGATATCCACAATCCCATGTACCATTTGATTGAGCTCACTTCGCACAGCGCTGTGCACGCCCGGGTGGGATTGCAGCCAAGAGAGAAACTGATCCAGTTCGTGGAATTGCCTGCCATTGTGGTCGGTGACACCCACTTGCATTGTCTGCTGAAGCGCGGATTGAAACGCATCTTGACTCGTGTTTGAATCTCGGCGGCGGTCACACAAGTTCAAGTTGAACAGCGGGTTCACAGGAGAAAATCGACGCTGTGGAGGTGAAGCTGAAGCCTCTGGCGCGTGAGATGTCTTCTTTCCAGACCTCGTCCAATTCCTCAGGTTTCGAGAGAGTTGACCGCCTTTAAAGTAATTTGCCAGCGACATCTTGCGCAATGTCTTTCCCCGAAACTTCGGCGCGTCAGCAGTGACTTCCGTAGAAACTTCGCTTTTCGCCAGTGCATGATCCCCACTCGTTCCAATACTTCGTCTGCGTAGCTTGCTCAGCTCTTTAGATCCTTGGGGGTCTCTCACGGGCGATTGGTTGCAGAGCATCGGCGCTACAGCACGAAGACTTCCCGAAATGTCTTCTAAGCTGGTCAGATTCTCCGTTTTGATCGCACCTGCGGTGGTTTCTGCGCTGTTATCCGTAGGCAGAGAATCGTCGCTAACACTGTCTTCTTCGCTAGACGAACCAGCATTTGGGTGGGCTTTACCTGTTGAAGTCGCATAGGTTGCCACAATTGCGTTTGAAGAAGTCCCTAACACTGTATCGCGGCCATGTGAGTCTTCGTCCCCCACAGCAGAAGGGTCTGTCTTACAGTGCTCCATCCGTTCTGCCTGTGCCCATCGCAAGAGATCCAATATCTCCTCGGTAGGATCCATGGACGAACAATCCAGCCGCTCTTCGTATGCCAGGCACCTCCCCAACACCTGCTCGAGTGACTCCACGGGTGGATGTTCGTCTTTCAGCGTATCTACACGCAATGCGCTATCCAATGCGTACATCAACTCTTCAATTCGTACCATGACATCGTCGCTGAGCTCCCACTGGTTTGGTGCAGAGGTTGTCAGTAGCAATGCTATGCACCGGTGCGTTTGCAAAAGCCAGCGCCGAGCTTCCTCACTTGTGTCGAATAGACTTGGGAACTGCTGAAGGAACGATAGAAGAGTTGGAACCACCGAGTACACCAGCAAATGCAATGGTACAGACTCGCTTGGGCACTGCACGAAGATTCCGACCATCTTTCCAACGCTGGACTTGTTTTTGTGCAAGGACAGCGTCGCTCGCCGATTTTGATCCTCCGTGTACATGTCCGTCAAGTACTGAATGACTCGAATCTCGCATACATGGCTGAGAACCGACATGATCCAGACGAGCATATCGACATCAGGGGCTTCGATTTCATCTGCAGTCAGGAAAGCTTGGTCTAGGTAGCGAAGCAACGCGAATTGCATCCCTTCCGTGCTGCTTGGGTGATGAAGAAGGTTCAGCACGACAGAAAGTGGCAGCATTTGTTGACACACTTCCTGTACACGAGTGTTCTTGCCAGAGGCGCAGGCGGCGAAGAAATGCACAAGTCGCACATGATACTCCAGCATCTTTGCTGCTTCAACCGACCCAAGATGTTCGATAGTTGCCAGCGAGGATTGGTAACCCAGTAGCTCTCGTGGAGCCTCTCGTCTTGAAGGTGTAGAGGTGTCTCTTCCGGAGCGCGTGTCAACACTAGACTCGTCTCCGTTTTCATGGGGAGCGTAGCGCTGCATCAATGCACCGACCAGCTCCACAGTCTTCGTGGCGTCGTCGAAGAGTTGTAACACCTTGTAGGCATCAAGAGCCTTGACGAATTGGAAAAATACCAGGAGCTGGTTCTCCAGCACGGGTCGCTCGTTGCAAATAACAAGGGTCTCCAGGAAAAGTAGATAGCGCGGATCTGGCTTCTCGCAGCCCAAATGCGCTACAAAGAGGCCGACGAGGTCCGCTGGAATGGCCTTGTACAGCCTCACGTTGTCCGCGTAGATCGCGACTAGCAGTCTTTGCGCGACCGCCAGTTCACCGACGTACTGCGCAATCATTACAGCGTGCGGTGCCAAGAGCGCCTGATTCTCTGTGTCGCCAGAGCAGAATGCACACAGGAACTGCAGTCCTTGGGAAAAGACCGCTCGAATCTGGTTCCGCTGACGTCCGGAGAGCGCGTTTCTCGAGCGATATACCCGCGAATCTGGTGTACAATCTACTGTTTGTTGAGCCTCATCAATTAAGGTGTCCGAGATGTGTCCCTCGAAAAAGTGAGCCCCATCCACCATCATATTGAGTACGAATTGAGCAGCTTTCAAGTTGCGCAACAACCGCCGTGCTTCCACTGCCATGGTATCGCCCTCCCTTGCCACGTGTTCACCAACCGCTGGTTGTTGGGTTGTTGAACAGCGTCGCTTGTTGCTGGAAGCAAGAGATAGCAATTGGTGTCTGCCTGAGCAAGAGCTCACTCGGCCAAGGTCTTCGCTTAGTCTATAGTGTCCACCAACGCTTTTGCACTTTCTGTTCGGTGGTTGCTTCCCGATGCTGAAGCAAGGTTCGTCGGAGCTCGAATGTGCTGCTTGAAGGCTAGCTTTGGAGCTGAAATCGCCTCGCATTACTGAGTCTGCTGCGGATCCTTCAGCGCTTATATCATCAGTCTCAGTGTCCTCGACAACCTCAGTCAACGATTTCAGAAGTTGGCACGCCGACCGAGCCTTTTCGAAGTCTGATCGTGACGTCAAGTCCATCCAGACTTCCGTCGTTTCAGCCAGTCTGCGCAGATCATCAACGTCGTCCTTCAACTGGTTGTAGGTCGCGATCGTCTCTTTGGTTACCAGCAGCTGCACGCTTTCTATTTCCTTCATCAACTGGTCGTGCTGATTGTACTGTTGCAACAGGAGTTCCAGCGCCTTGGACACGAGTGGTGGATACTCATACATCAGCAACTGCATGAGGATGGTCGTTACTTTCCTCCGCGCCAATTTGGCCAACGACAGGTTGCACTCCAAATCTTTTCTGCCAAACAAATATTTGCCCAGAGGAGAGGCTCCGTCACTGTGACTGTGTGGGAGCAAGGCCTCACCCAGAGCTGCGATCCCCTGCGTCACGTCTTCAAGAGCAGTCTGGTGCTTCTCCTGCTCAAAACGTCGTGGAGGTGTATCTGCCGGGGGTCCGCCATGCCGTGCTTTGAACGTTGCCAGAAGTACGGAGATTAGGTAATCCACCCGAAGCTGGTCCATGAAGAGCAGAATCGCGCAGATTTCATCCTTGATTCGCATAACGACGCTGTTCTTCTCGTTCATTTCGTAGTGATCGTCGATCCTTGAAGCTGAGCGCGGTGCAACGACTTCGTGCTTGTTAAGTATTCGGCCACTAGCAGCGCGATTCACGAAGCGGTGGTGATTGCCGCTCGTTTTTGAGTCTTTCTTCGCACTGGTTGCGGAAACACCATCCTCAGCGACATGAACACTGTCACTGCTTTGCGTGGAAGCTGGCAAATGTGCTCCTCGCAACTGGGATCCGCTTGATCCAGCGACTGCAGCTTCATACTGCTTCGTGACGCCACGCTCCTCACTAACTCGAATACTGGACATCGCTCCAGCGCCATCGAACAACACTGAGTTCTGCAAGCATTGTGATGGCTGCGTGGACACGCACTCCAGTACATTTCCCCTTCCTTCGTGTCGCAGTTGCTTCGGAGGTCCCCACAATTGTGGTGATGTTGCTTGCGCTATCGTCACATGCTTCTGCAATCCCGACATGCCTCCAGAAGCTTGCGAGTAAAGTGCAGGGGAAAGAAGGGACGAAATATGGCCCAAGTCTCGTTTCCTCCTTTTGCCATGCGGTTGAAGCTCGTCCGCTCTGGCCTCAGAAGCATCGTAAACAAGGTCTGTCCGCTCGTCCAGGAGGTCTAACAGGATGTTCACCAACTCCGAAATCTCGGTTCCCGTGGTGTACATACCGAACTCCACCATGCTACGACACACTCGCAAGATAGAGAGCGCCAGCTCGTTCTCTGGGATCTCGCTGAATATGAGTGTACCCTGAAGACGCTTGAAGTACGCCAGGCAGAAGTCTTTCATGGCCGAGAAGAAGTCTGTGTCTTGGGTCGAGAGTCCTGATGGAGGAAAGAGCTGTTGGCCGATCTTGGGCATCTCGATGTCCGTCCATACTCGGGTGTAACTCGGACACGATACCGATTTCTGAGGATCACAGTCCACGTACGCCACTCGCATGAGATCCATCATGACTGCACGCAGCGAGCGTGACAACGTAGGATCCATCACCGATTTCAGAATGTTTTCTCTCGGGAATGCAGCTTGGACGTACTGGATGCTCAAGTAGTTCCGATCTTGACAAAGCGAGACGTAAAGGCGGAAGAGTCCGTAGCAATATTGGCCCAGCGCGCGGTGCTTGTTCTCCACGTAGTAATCTTTATAGAAGTTGGACAAAGACATCCACTTCCCGCTGCTTGTGTGCATGTCGTCCACTCTCGCAGCGATGCTGAACATTGCTTCGATATTGTGGTAAGTTTCCACGCCATTTGCATCGCTCGCAAGGCAGATATCAAACCCATTATCGGACGGCCGAATTGGAACGACAACCTTGTCGCGATACCCGTTGGCAGGATTGAACAGAAGTTCGCAAATCGCTTCTTGGGTCTTGGGCACGCCGCGTCCCCGAGCAGTGCACAATGCGACCAGGTACTGCATGTACCGGATCGACTTTCCACGAGACACGATCAAGTCGAAAAAGTTCCGGATGATGCTTGCGTACGCAGTGATCGACTCAACCAGGTTGCGGTTTTCTCGAAGCAAGTACGACAACGGCAGCGATGTCTGGAAACCGTTCCCAAGCAACTGCATCAAGGTGGGCATCGCGACCTTAACGACGTGCAGCTCGTTCGCACGGTTTCCCCAAAATATGTGAAGCAGGAGCACGTTAATCGACGGAAGGATGCGATTCAAAATCTTCATCGCAGCAGCGTGGACCTCCGGCTGGGTGCTCGACAGCGACCCACAATCCCAGTCTGTTTGGACTGATAAACCTTTTTGGGTACGACGGGGTCGTCTCGGAGAAACCAGACCACCTGCACTGCCCCAGCGCTGTATCGCCAGGTCAGTTTTGTGGGAACTAGGTGGTCTTGTCAGCTCTGACTCGTCGTCGTCGCTGCCAGGATCACTGCTGAATCGCATGTACTCATCGTTGTAGCAGCACACCTCATTGATAGAAAATGGGCCTCCGCAACATCGGAAGGGTGCTCGGATCATCGAAACCAGCACGTCAATGAACTGGTGGCTGCGAAACAGGTTCTGCAAGTTTTGAAGTCGTTCGATCGAGTTGTCTGCTCCGTCGGCTAAGAAACTGATCAGCTCTCCAACCGCACGTTCGATATCACGAAAGACTGCCACGGACTCTGTGCGGTGGAAGTGAAGAGGCACAGCGTCACTTAGGACGGCAGTGTCGGCGAACTGGGTCACAAAGTGCGCAAGCTTGTTCTTGTAAGACAACAACAGCAGCGTATCCGTTACTTCCGATGCAGGAACGGACACCAACTTGAAGGCGTCTTCGTCACGTGCACCAGGAACGGCTACGAGAGTGGACGAGGTATCCCCTGAATCTGCACCTTTTGCGTGAGGATTCAACGACAATCTGATGTCTGCTGAACTCGACGAGTGTGCCTCAATCGAGTGAATGAAGCTAGTTGACGTAAGATGCTGAATCAGCATGACGTCTCCATTTTGAACTTGGGCTCTGCTTGTCATGACCACAACACAAGTTAACTCTCACGATAAGGGATATGAAAGCACGAGCTCTGCCAACGAAATGCGTGGACGCTTAACACGCACCCTTCCTCCATGATAGCCGTTGGCATCAACCGGAAAGCCTGCGGGCGGTCTTGGATAATCACGACCCCGAACGTACGGGACGGAGGCCTTGGTGCCGGAACAGCTCTGGGTGCGCCTGTGGGGGATAGCTGGCGTACTGCCAAGTACTTCCCACTGAGAAGGTGCCGAAGCGCAACGTACTCACCCCATCTGATCTCGCCCCCTTCATACCCGGAAATTCGCTCCACCTCCCACAAAGAGTCGGAGGACACCGCATCCTTCGCTTCATCGCCTTGGTCGAGTTGATTGGTGCGCTGGAGTGTAACACGCTCTGAGAACGAGCCATTTGTGTCCTGACCACTAAAGTGAAGCCACGAACTGGATTCCAAGTGCGACAGTCGGACACACGAACCTGCGCGAAGGCCAGCCACCTCCCTGGAGGAACTTCCCGCGCTGCTACTTACTGTGTTCCCTTCGCCATCCAAACTATCGTAGTACACCGCGCGCCATTGCGACGAATGGACGCTCGAGCCGATCATCCCAACCGATGCGCCATCTCCTGCGTCTCGGTTAGAAACGTGCAGATTAAATGGCTGGACCTCGGATCCTCCAGTCAAAATAAGCTGAAGGATAGAACACACACAAGCAAGTAAGATGCTTACCCAATCATACCCATAACCTTCAGACGCTATGAAGACACCGAGGCACCAAGAAATAGTACCTGGTCCTTTAGCTGCACTGGAGTCCCCTTGGAACGAAGCTTAAACCGCGGGTGAACGCTAAAGTGTGAATCGGGAGATCCGGTGTCGAGATACACCTCCAGTAGGAAATGGCACATACCAATCAATAATTTTGCGCGGCAACGAACATATTCGCTTGTGGCTGCATGCAAGTTACCGGTGCGTGTTCTGATCCACGAAAAGATACTGGTGGAGGTCCCAGCGTCACATATTTCCTGCTCTTCGTGTGACGGAGTTGAATCGTCTGCGTGCACCACGAGCAAGGTCAGTAACTCTCCGCTTCCACGAGGATCCACTGATGAATTTCCAAACGCACCTGTCCATATATCACTTGGGTCCCCAGGAGGTTCTTATACATCATGGCGTTGAGGCGTGTTTCTGCGTCACTTTTGAACCTCAGGTTGGCCAGCTTGTGCTGGTTACTGCGGCGTCTCGGGGATCGCCGAGCCGATTCCTCTAGCGAGGCCTCCAGCGACTCCAGCGCAATGGTAGCGTCGTATGTCATCTTGGGAACGACCTCGAACAAGCAATCGCGAAAGGGGCAGGACATCGGCCTGAAGCCTCCCTCCACAAACTTGTTTTGCTCTTCGTGACCGCCCTGCCCGAGGCCCGACCGAGGCATCTCCATGTCACAAATCACCTTCTCCAGCCGTATGTCGCGCGACGCAAACCCCTCCGCCGCAATAAGCCCAGCTCTGCCGTCACACACGAGGCTGACTACCATGCCGTACTCTAAGAACGGCGGTGCACCCAACGGTGGACTCGCCCCCGCTACGCCAGGCAACACGGGTACGGGAAGCGGCTCTTTACGCTCAGGTAGTAGCGGCTTTCTTTCAGCGGAGTGAACGGCAGGTAAGCTGCCTCTTGGAGACATACTTCGCTCACCAACTTCTTTTTCCACTGCGGCCACGTCGATCCGTAGGTTCCCTCCGAACAAACGTGACGCTGCCACACGGGCGGCAGGTGAGCGCTCGGATTGAGAATTCGGCACCACTGGAGTTCGTACTGAGCTCTTCTTTGTTGCTGAAGACTGCGCGTCATTCTCCACGTCACCTGCCTGTGCTGCTGTTGCTTTACACGCTAGCATTACCTCGACGCATTCCGCCCCAACCTGTTCGGCCGAAGCTCGCCACGCACTGCCTGGCGCCTCCTCCACCGGCAGCACGCACACAGGTACGGAGTTCTCCATGTTCACGTTGCCTTCGTCCATGGTTCTACTCCCTCTGCTCCCTGCTGCCTGCCCCTTGCAGTCGGCGTCGTTTGGATCAAGCAGCTAAGAGGAAACTGCTTGACTGTTCCCGTCTCTTCAACGCCAATTCCGTCTGCACTTGCGTCAACGCGTCCGTGTCCACACCAAAGCGTCTCTGGTCTTCTAGAGTGAGCTGTCTGCCTCCGCTATGGCCACGCATGCGTCTGCTACCACCCGCGCCGTCTTATCGAGCGCACGCCGCTTCCTCTCAGGTCGCGCGGTTTCGAAGTGAGTGCGCGCGCATTTTGGGCGGGGGGACCCGACTTCAACCTCCCTCTAGAAGAACTATTCTGTCTCGCACGCTACCAAAGGAATCTTTCTGTATAAGAGCATCAGCCTGCGTGGTGTGGTGTGTACCACACAGCCACTTGAAGAGACTGGGGTCTCTGCTTTGGTGACTTGCATCCGGCGCTTTACCGGCTCGGTTTGCAGGCCAGCGTGCGTGCGTGCGTGCTGCTGCTTCGTGCGTTTGGCTCTCGCACACGCAGAGTGATATCTTCGTTTCCCTGAGACGGCGTCGCTTGGGTTTGCGCTGGTAAGAGGCCGCAAATGGACGGCCGCTGGGTGACTTGAGTGCGACTTCTGCGGATTGAGCCCGCACCTTTCCAGCAGGAAGGCTGCTAAGACCCAGACGCGTGGAATGACAGCTCGCTGTATGAATGCTGAGCGAAAGCTCAAAACTGGAGGGATCCTATCGCTACGTTCTACTACTGCTTGCTTGTCAACCGACTGCCTACTGCCTACTACCTACTGCCTACGATAAACATGCATGGACTTGTTCCTACTTACTGCTACGACGAACCGGATCACGACGGGTGGCGAGTGGTGTGGGGGCGCGGTCGACAAAGGATGCAGTTTCAAAACCCAAAGGCACTTGGGTCTTGGTTGCCCCGGCCCACGTCTTCCAGGAATCCCAGGATGACGGGCAGCAAGCCGCTAGTGTCCACCGTCGGCCGGTTCTTTGGGCCCTTGACGTAATCGATGAAGTGGTCCATGCTGTGCTTGGCGTACTCCGCGTCGCTCCGCCGGATCTGCTCGAAGATGTCTGAGAACGACGGGAAGACGCTCATGATGAGAAGCATCTCGCCTTCTTCCGGGTCGTCGCTCTCGACGATCTCCAGCATCTTGTTCACGAACTCAGACGCACACCGCTCCAGTCCTTTAGCAAACAGAAGTAGAAAAGTACAATGCCCAGCACGCGTTAGTCCGAGATTCAGCAATCAAGTGCATGTAGTTCAGCTGCAGCAAGGCGGCTCACATCTTCACATGCTCACTCACCTAAGAGTCCGTCGCGCTTCACCTTCTGCTCTTCAAACAGGTGCTTGTTCTTCTTGGCCTCCGCGACGCTTTTCTCGTTCAGCTTGGCCTTCTTTGCCTACCAAGAGATGATATGAATGCTTTCTTGTGAAAACAAACACTCATCGACTAGCTACTACATCACAAGGGAGACCAGCATATACCTCGCTGTCAATCCGGCGCAGATCGTCGTCGGAGAAGGGGATCCGCGTCTGCGGCTCCGAAAAGTCTCCCGTCGCTAAAATGTACTGGACCAGCGTCTCCACGTTGTACACCACCACCGACCCGTTCGTACGCAAGAACTCAAACTGCCAGCGACACAAAAGAACAAGCAACAAGTACAAGCTCGTCAGTGCCGTGACACGAAGAAGCAGCCACGAAGTGGGAAATAGCGCCATGCGTACCGTATGCGGGCCCAGCGCCGTGAACATAATGGGGTCCAGTGTGTTGATGACCACCTTGGCCTTCTTCCGCTCGCGCGGCGCGTCGGCTTGGTCATCGTCACGCGTTTTGCGTTTCTTCTTCCTGGACGACAGGCGCACGCTGGACCGCGTTTGCTTGGCGCAGACCATCGCCACGGGCGCTTCCTCCTGCGCGTCCGCAGTTTCACCGCGGCGCACGGCGTCTTCCTTGGCGTCGTGCGTCGCATTCGCCTTGGTGGAACCGCCACCTTCCTTGCGCTGCAGGAGGGAAAAGAGTTCGGGCTTGGACAGATGCAGGTAGTACTTGAGTCCGCGCTCGACGGCGAGAGCGCGCAGCTCGCGCATCGAAGGGGACGATCGCGTCTCCATGGCGGACGCGGGGGGAGCGGGCGTAAGGGGGGGAGGGGGCTCGTTCTCGCTCTTGTGCAGGCCGTCGGGTCTTCCAGAGTGGAAATGGGCAGGCCGCGGGGTGCGGCGGCTGCCAAACCCGCATCGAGACACCACTTTGCAGGGGTTTGCCCGCAAATACTACGCCGGCGAGTGCCTTTTGGAAGTCATAGCGGACCAGAGACCAGCCCACAATGCGGTCTGGACTGTGGGGCGACCCAAACTACCACTGACTCTGAACCCAATGCTGACAACGGCCCGCGGGGTGCGGTTCGGCGTCGGGCGTCCAGGATCCCTTAAACGAGTGGCTCGACTCTTTCAGGGGTTCCAGTCGATTGGGACGACGCGACAACGCCCAAAAGAGTTATCTGAAAGCCGCTACTTCGTTGCTCTGCTCAAAAGCGATTTCTTAAACGAGTCGTTTGTCACTCGTTCTTATTCCAGTCCTCATTGACGGAGGCGCACCTGTGTTCTTCCGGAGCCCTACACCCAATGGGGCTGCGGTTGGTAGTTTGGGCTCCAAGAGGGGCACCTGGCCTTGAAGAAGCCTGAGAAGCCTGCAGGGAGGAGGACTGCGTGAGGGAAGAGAGGGCGAAAGAACACCGCGGCTTCTCGCGTAGGCACCATGCATACCCACATGGTGTGCGCCCTTCCACACAAGCGCGCGCTCCTTTTGGCACCCGCGCATTGACGGCAACTTGGCTTGTAGTGGTGGTGCCTGAACTGCGGACTGAGCGCCGCTCGCCACATCATCCTGGTCGTCTGGCAGATTTGTCGCGCACGGTACTTTTGTTTTGGGCCCCAGACTGGTGCGTCGATCCGGTCCGGAGCGATGATCACTTTGCAGTTGAAGAACCATCACTCTGAACTCGACTAAGTACGAACTGACGTTTCAGGAGCAAAAAGAAAGACGAGCAAGCAAGCATGCATCAAAGTGGAAGGCAGCAAGGCTCTACAGACGGCTGCAGTGATGGTATGCTGGCCGGCTAGAGGCCGCGGTGGTGCTGTGCATACTTGAGATCTGCGGAGGTGAAGCGTGTGCTGTTCGAGCGCCTGCGCACGGGCCCAACGATCGGTGCTGGTCGCTGTTAAGGTCTTGAGCATGGATCTAGAAGCACTGTGAAGCCCGAGTACGACGGCGAACAGCAACACCAGAGCTATGGATAAAGCACATGTGTGTGCATCGTGCAGTTACGGGAAGCAAGGCAAAAGGGGCCTAACCCGTATTCCGCGGCGTGGAGACCCCAAACGAACACTCAGGGGCGCTGCAGACACGCCTGGAGCTCGCAGACTAGTGTGCGGCAGTACTACTTGGACTGGTGGGAGATGAAGCGCAGTGCGATGAGCCCCAGCAGCTGGAACCCGACGGCGAAGGCCAGCGAGACCGCAATGTTGCGGGCGATGTCATCGTGCCTCATCTCGAAGACCGTCTCCACATACTGCTTGACCGTAAGCCCTTCCAGCGTCACAGGTGCGTCCTGCAGTGTTTGGCAGCCAAAGTGGTCTTCATTTCCAGTCGGACAGTCAGCAAACAAGAGCGCAGCCATTGCTGACATGACGTAGCGCTGTGGTGCGATGGTGTGGAGCCAGCGGTAGCCCTTTGGGATAGCGTTGCCGGCCGGATTGAAACCCGCGACGAGATTGAAGAGACTGATGAGCACCATGCTTGCCAGTGCGGCGAGCTCCACGCCTGGCATCGCGTACGCGAAGAACTGGCCCAAGTACACTTGCTGTAGCGTGAAGAGCGCCATGACGAGCCAGAACAGCGCAAAGGTGGAGGTGCCCCAGCTGGCATCGCCGCCGCTGGCGAAACCCATGAGAGGGAAGGCGATGCATGTGAAGAGTAGGCTCGTGGCAACGACGTACGGGATCTCGGCCAGCGCCGCCCCTAGCGAGTACCAGAGTGCGTTGTAGCTCTGCGCTGCACGCTCACGGTAGAACGCCGCGCGGTCTTGCACCGCCAGCACCAGCACGCTGTTGAGTGCGATGACGCCCGAGAACGCCACCGAGATGAAGACCGCACCCACGCCGGCGTTCAAGCCCTGGTAGGTCGTATAATCAGCTCCAGAGAAGAGAACGCCGAGTACCAGACCCAGCATTGGAGCGAGGATCAGCCGCGTGAGTGAGTAGCTTGGGGTCCGCCAGTAGAGCAACTGGAAGCGCGTCACCAACATCCGCATCTGGGTCCAGGAACTCGCAGCTCGCTTCCCCACGAAGACCAACTCCGTCATCTCCGCGAGCTGTTGTGTCTGTTGTTGGTTGCGCAGCGCTTGGGAGAGCTCAGCGTGTTGTTGAGTGCTCTTGAAGTGCTGACCAAAGTCGAGGCGGTTGTTGGCGCTCGCATCGACAGAGCGGCTTACGCCAGCACCGATGCACTCTAGAATCCATGTGGCTGGGTTGTATCCGTGAGGGAGAGGCTTGACACCCGGGAGCGCTTCGAAGTAGCTCTGGAGAGTGGCAACGCTACTGTCGCCAAAGTACGCTGTCTCGCCGCCGAGCTGGAGCAGCAGCAGACGGTCAAAGAGTCCGAATACAGCAGCAGAAGGCTGGTGAATGGTGCACACGACCGTGCACTGACTCGAGTCGGTGGCGCGACGCACACAGCGCATGACAAGCGCAGCCGCCTGGGCGTCCAACCCGCTCGTGGGCTCGTCCAGAAAGAGCACGCTCTTGTGCGCTGCCAACTCCACGCCGATGCTCAAACGCTTGAGTTGCTCTCGGGAGCGGCCACGAACGACTTGGTCGGCGATGTCACGCAGGTCCAGGAGATCCAAGTACCTTTCCACCGAGGCACGCTTCTCATAGTCTGGGATGGAGTCTTCTTGACGCAGGAGTGCGCTGAACAACATCGCCTCGCGGATGGTGGAGGCGTCCGAATGCACATCTTGTTGCTCGCAGTATCCCGTGCAGCGCTGGATGGCCAGTTCAGAGGCTTCGCGACCATTCAAGAGCACACGACCACGGACGCCGTCGCGAGGCTTCCGCCCTGCCAACACGTCCATCAACGTTGTTTTGCCGGCTCCTGAAGACCCCATGAGCGCGGTCATAGTTCCGGGCAGAGCGTAGCCATCGATACCTTTGAGCAGTTCAATGCGCCCTGTACCGGAGCTCCCTTGTTTCGAATACTCATCGGCATCGTCACCACTACAATCGGTAACCGCGGTAGCAGGAGCTGGCACGGAATACTGGATGTCCTCGAACCCGAGGGTCACCGGCACGACCATCGCGCTAGGGGCGTTCACTGCACCCATTGCCATGGTTATCGCGCACATTGGACCCTCTGCTTGAGCACCGAGACCGGCTCGCGGCGTCACAGCAAGCGTGTATTCGTCGTCACCACTGCCACCAGCTCCAGTGCTCGTACTCGATGGTGCGCGACCAGTTTGTGTACTCGGCCCGTCACTGTCTTGTCGAGATTGACGCTCGAAAAAGAAACACGAGAGCGTCATGAGGCCGATGTACGATGCCAGCAGGAAAGCCACCGCGAGCATGACCCACAGGGACGACGAAGGTACTCCGAACTGCGACAGGTAGTATTCGCCGGCGTTGAGACTTTCGTCCGAGAGTTGGCAATAGTTCACTCCATCATACACGCATTGATCCAGCGCTGGCGAGTGATATGCGTTCACAGCAAGCGCACGTAGCGTCCACGCCAACGGGTCGATCCAATAACCCCAGATAAGCCAGTCCGGTAGCTGCTCTCTGGACACCAGGAAGCCAGCAAAAAGGTTCACTGCGACGATGAAGGCCATGGCCAGAGGAAACCCCACGTTCCGGTCCGGCGAAAGCGCAGCCACAACGAAGAAGAGCGCGATAGAGACGAGTAGCATCAAAAAGAGCAGAGCTTCGAAGACGAGGAAGCGACCTGCCAACGCCGACTCGAAGTCGAGCCCGCCCAGCCAGTAGATCAGTGTCCCAAAGATGACGGTCTCCAGCAGAGCAAGGGGCAATTGGCCGACACAGCAGGCGATCACGTAACTAGACGTCCTGGTGAGCTGCGCGCGGTACTGCTTGGCCAGAATGGTGCGTGCCTCCACGAACGTGGCGATCTGTGAGGTCTGACCCAGCAGGAGGAAGAGCGCCGCCTGGTATAGCATGCCGAGCACAAGCTGCACGTTCGTGGCTTGCGCTTGGTAGAAGGCGCTGCCGTAGATAAGCCCCATGACCGTGGACATGACGATTCGCGCTCGCAGGAACTTGACGTTTCGTCGTACCAGCACCAGCTGTCTGCGTGTGATCGACGCCGTGTTGCTCCAAAACCCCTGCGGGTATATAGGCAAGGCTTGAATAGCCACGACGGCTTGATGAATCTCGTGCTTCTCTTTTGTAGACTGAGTCTCCGAGTGGGTGTCCAGAAGCTGGAGGTGGGTTGCTGACTGCCGGAAACGCTCTGCGAATTCGTGTGGCGACCGTGGACACTGCTGCACTTGCTGCGTCGACAGAGAATCTGAAGCCATTGGCAGTAGAGTAGGAACTTCTGCTTCATACGGAAGCTGCTGACTCGTGCCCAGGTCCAGCAAGAAATCGGCAAACGCGCGGTTCGTCGGGCAACGTATCCCCAGTGCAGCAAAGTATTCTTCCACGTGCCTACATGGACCAAAGTAGAGCATTTCACCCGCGTTGAGAACCACAACGTTGTCGAAGAGCTCGAACACTTCAGGTGAAGGCTGCAGTAGCGAGACCACGACCGTGCGGTGCTGTTTCGCAGCGAAGGTGTGCTTGAGCATCTGGACAATATCCAACGTCGCTGCCGCGTCCAGCCCCGTGCTCACCTCGTCCAGCAGCAGCACAGGATGGCGGTCCAGCAGAGCTTCACCTAGCGTCACGCGCTTCAACTCTCCTCCAGAGACGCCGCGCAGCGTCGTCGCGTCACCGATGACTGTGTGCTGACAATGGGCGAGACCTAGTTGATCAATTACTTGGTCGGGCGTCATGGCCTTGAGCACACTTGCAGAGTCATTAGCAACTCCACTGCCTCCACCGGCGAACTCGTACGCGTACTGTAGTGTCTCTCGCACGGTCAAAGTGGGAAAGTGCGTGTCGTGCTGGCTCACGTACCCCGTCAAGCGAGCGAGCGTCGGAAGCAACTCCCGCTGCGGCATGCCGTTATACGTGACTTCACCGTCCACGTGCAAACGCTTGCTGCCCTCCATCGGCAGCTTGCCGCCCAGTGCCTTGAGCAACGTGGACTTGCCCGATCCAGGACGGCCGAGCACGAGAGTGAGCGTCCCGGGCTGGACCCGTCCGGTCACGCTTCGCAAGATCGGTGTACGCTGCACGCGCTTAACGGTTCGCAGGCGGTTCCAATCCACGACGCCTTTTGCAGCATTGAGAACGGTAGGTAGATCAGCGATAGGTTCTTGTTCGTCCGATTCGGAGGTGTCAGCGGACACCGTGAGGTCCTGGAAGCAAACCCCCATTCCGGGCAGCACCATGAACGGGTCGCTGGCGTCACGCTCAACTGGGAGTTCCACGGTCGTGCAGTTCGTTGACGAGAGGTGCGGGATTGCTGCGTTTGGCATCAGTGGTGGAGTGAAGCTTGGTTGGCGTTGGTTACCAGGAGCCATGCTGTCGTGCTGCTTGAAGCGAGGAAGATTGAAGAATGAGAGGAATCGGAGTCCGCGAGCGGTGCACGTCTTTGACTGCGAACTCACTCCCTATGTGGCTTCTCTCTGGGACTGCGGGCGACTGGCAGCGTGAGTGGTGATCACTCGACCGCACCCGCGCTCGGATTGTTTGTCGCGGCGCACCCATTTCGGTTGACGCGCGACCCCACCGTTTACGCGCTTTTTCCGCCAATCCCAAGCCGTGTTGTCAGCCCGTTTTGCCCAACCATCTCGCGCTATCGGACTTGATCTCCGCAGTTGACGCGCACTCCCACTGTTGACGCGTTGACGCGTTGACGCGTTGACGCGCACTCCCACTATTGACGCGCTGACGCCCAAAATAAACCGCAAAACCAATTGACTCGAATCCTTATCGACTCGAATGTATGGGCAGTATGGGTCCGAGCCAGCCCGTGGAAGAATGAATGCATCCGCCTCGTCTCATGTTGGTGCGCGACGCGTCACTCTCGCCCTTCTTAGTGCGTGTCTTAGTGCGTGTCTTAGTCTCTCGGGCCCCCTCGCTCCGGAGGACTGGGTTGCATCCAGAGTTATTACTCGCGCATGTAGAACTCGACGAGCGTGTCGAAGTGGTAGTGCTCGATGAGCTGGTAGAGTCGCGGCAGGTGCTGCTTGGCGCTCGTGCCGCGGAACTTGCACAGATCAACGTAAAAGTCGGTGAGGATGCCGGCCAGGTAGTTGAGCGCCTTGGGGCTCGCCTTGAAGTCGGCCTGGATCTGCTCTGCGTTCTCCAAAATGTGCTGGTACTCGGGTGTCATCCAGGCCTCGTGATCTTCCTCATGGAGTTGAAGCTCCTTGAGCCCGTCGATGAGTTTCACTTGTGACGCCAGCGCGTGCTTGGAATCCAGCAGCGGTCGCAAGTAACCCAGCATCACGGGCACGCTCTCCTTCTTGATGTCCAGAGCGATATTGAGCGTGACGTTGCGTGCTGTGGCCTCCTTCGTGATCACCTCCTTGAGGATAGCAATCGCTGAGACTGACGGCGTCGAGAAGCTGGCCTCGCCTTTGCTGTAGCGGCACACGAGCAGATTTCCCAGGAACGAGTTGCGGTAGTGCATGAGCACGTCCTCACTCTGTAGCCGGCCGGGCACCTCAGGCAGACACATGGACACCCAGTCGTGGATCTGCACGAGCGAGAAGTCTCCGCTTAGCTGCAACGTGTTGGTTGGCTTCTGCATCTCGCTCTCGTCGGCCTCACTCAGTTCCATCACGCGGTGGTGAAGCGACAGTGGTTTCACGTAAAACTTGACGGTTTGGGCCAATCGAGGTTGCGTGTGCGCCACCACGGTGGTCTCCACGTGCCCAAACTGTCCCTCGATCGTGCGTACGCGAAATTCAAGTCGATGCGTGGGTTCCAGACAACGGTACGTGGCGAGGAAGTGAGTACCGTTCGCCGGGTCCACGGGTGACTTGCTCACGATCGCCAAGTTGCTATCGCTCTCAAGCAAGTCCATTGGCACGGCCGAGTGCAGCACGATCATCTGGATGTTCACAGGGATCTCCAAGGATACGTCGTAGGCGCCCACGGCAGAGTTCAGCTGGAAGTTGCTGTTCACCACAAGATCCTCACCAACTGGCAAGTACTCCTTGTCCTTGGAGCTGCGGTGCAACGACAAACGGGTGATCTTGTCTTCCAGTGCGGCTACTTCTTTGCGTAGCTTTACAATACGTGTCTCGCGCTGTACAGTGCCACGCGAGCGGCCATAGTTGTCGTCAGCGTCGGCCTGATCCAGTGGCTCCGTCGTGAAACTCAACACACGCCCGGAGAACGTGCAGGCCACGAGCTCCTCAAAGCCTGGCGTAGCCACCACGCCACCTTTCACACAGCGCACACTGTCACTGTTGGCGTGCTCGAACAACTTCACCACGTTTCCTGACACCGTGTCAAACGAGTACACTTCCACGCGGCCATCATCGCGACCCACGAGGATCTCTGGGTGATCATCGCGGTTGATGTCAAAGCATGCGATGGAGTTGATCCTGGCTGACGACGGAGGTAGTCCCGTGTCAGCATGGCCACCCAAACCCGAGTGGGGATTGTTATCGATACTCGCAGATTCGGCTGACGTCTTCCACTTGTTCTTGAGCTTCTCGCCGTTGTAGCTCATAAGACCGAGCGTCCCGGACGAAGTGCCGTACAGGAGATGCACAGATCCCGAAGAGTGACTGTTCTTGCCTGCAAGTGGAGGTACGCGACAGAGTGCTGTGATCGGAGACGACATGACCTTCTTGGTCACGGCGTCTGAATCCTTCACGACACGCAGATAGCGGTCTTGACACGCGAGGAGACCGTGAAAATCCTGACCGTGACTCACAGACATCACAAGTGCGTCATTGATGCGGTCCGGACTCACGTACGAATGCTTATCCGCACCGTTGTCGTATTGATTGAAGGTGAAGTCCGTAGTCGTCCAGAGCTGCGTATCGTAAGCGTGGATGTTACGCAGCGGTTCGGCCAAATTGCTCTGGAACTTGAAGAACTCCTTGCCCTTCTTGGTCACACCATGCACGTGCTGACCCGTGGCCACGAACGCGCGGTCTTCTGTGCCTTTGCTGGACCCCATTTTCACACAAGACACGGGTCCACCCAGCGTTATGGACTTGTACACGTTCTGCCCCAGACATACGACGAAGCAAAGACATATTTCACGTAAGCAACCCATCTCCAAAGAGCACCACCTATACACAAGACTAGAAGAAGATTGTCCTTTGCCCTCGCCGTACCTGTGGCTCGCCCTTCTTCATCTGGAAGCTTGAGACGACGCCATACTCGTCTCCGATGACGAATTTTTGCTACGATTCATCCCACATATGCGCACAGAGCAGCCGAAACACCCGATGCATTAGCCTCAAGCACTGAAGGGAGGGGAGGACACACAACAGTAGCTCGTCATACTCGAAGCACTTACCTTCTTCTTCTTCTTGCTCAATGGCAGTAGGCTCAGCGAGTGGTGGCTGGAAATGGGGCCCACTTTCAGCAGCTCCGCGTGCGATAACGACAGCCCCGAGCCCGACATAGTGGCGTCTCCCGCCTGTGAACTTCTGTCTCCGCGTGCTCTGCGTACAGGCTGGCTTCTTGCTGCGCTACGCAGCCTTCCGACAGCTCTGGCAGCGAGCGTTTGGCTTTTTGGTATCTGTGGTCGCTCGCGTCGTTTCGTGGCCCTGGCGGATTTTCAGCGTCTAATCGCGCTTCTGATTGGCTGAAACCAAAATGATTCAGTCGTTTTGGCCAACCACATCGCCCAGAACGATCGCGACGCGCGTTTGAAGAGACGCAGAGATCTTTGGGCAAAGCTCACGCACATGGGAGAGCTCCATGTGATCGTCTGTGGACTGGTCTTTAGAGCTACCTAGGCCCACCAGAAGCTCACGGAGAAGCTGGTGGCCAGCGACTTGACGTAGTGCCAATACTGCGGCGGGATGTAGAGCATCTCGCCCTCGCGTAGCACGCACTCGAGGTACTTGGCTTGCTGGAAGGCCGGGAAGCGCTCATGGTCCGGAGCTTCCACTTGCACCTGACTCGTGTTGGCCAGAAGTCCTTCCACCGGATACAGCTTGTCGCTCTCCTCGGGTGCATACAACCGCAAGTACTTGGCGCCCACGACTTGGCACAGCAGATTGTCCTTCGGGTCGAAGTGCAGCGGCGACACTGTACCGCGCGGGCCGAACCACGCGTTGATTGCAATGTCTTCGTCCTCGTCCTCGTCTTGACTTTCAGTGCGCTGCAGCGTGCAGTAGTCCGGCGTGATGATATCGCGACCCAGAGCTGGGATCTGTACGCTCATGGAGACAATTGCATGGTCACTTTGAAGCCACAACCATATGTCCTCTGGTATCAAAGTCAAGTTGAGGATCACATGTACCTGGTCAAAGAGATGATGCTGTGCCAAGTACCCCACTTTGCTGACTGTTTCCAGCATATCTTTGTCATCTCCAGCTTTCGCCTGACGCCTCGCTGCTTCCGGGATGATATGCCGGTCTAAGAACTCGTTCACAGTCATGAGTTCTTGGCCCCAGTCGTCCTCCAAGTAGCTCGAGCCCACCTGAGACCCTCACAACGACACGAACCACGATTAGGCCTGCTGCTGACGGCCCACAGCTCTTCGAAAGGAAGACAACGAGTGCTGCAGTGGCGTTGCTAACCTCCACGGGCACGGTGCGGTATCCAGCCACGCGACGAATGTACTGGAGGTCTTTCCACGCGCGACTGGATCCCGCCGACCGTCCCAGTGCCGGCCAATGCTCCATGGCGCCTGTGATGATCACTGGAGTGCTGTGCATTCACACAGACAGCTCACTTAGTTGAAGTAGATCGCCGCAGGTAAAAAGCGAGGCTTTGCGTCCAACCCCCACATACTTGCGCTGCATGACGTCGCGCTGGAAGGCCTCCAGGGACGGCATTGCCAATCTTCGCACTGGGAACGCCAACTTCGGCCCCGGCAGCGCTTTACCCACGTCACCTCGGCCAGACTCAGGTGAAGACAACCGCGGTTTCTGCCACAGAACGCACCGAACCGAGCTGCCGAGTTAGCAGCACGAACAACGTGCTGGAAGGCGTTGCAGCGCGCACCTTGGCCCGGGGCTCTGCGTCATCCGCAGACGCCATGTCCTGGTTGAACAAGCCATGCGTCATCGCGTGATGCGCAACGTTGAATCAGCACCACGACCACGCAGAACGCAAGATGTTAAGTAAAACCAACCAGAGCTTCAATGTCGATGCAACCACCGCCGGAAGGAAGCCCCCATCGGCTTTAACAGCCGACTGCCAGGCATGCCTTGCCAGCCATGTCTTGCCAGCCATGTCTTGCCAGCCATGACGGCCAAAGCGTACCAGGGACGGTGGAAGCGGGAGCGCAGGCTGCGAGCGAGCGACCTGCTTCTCCACAGCGGCGATCAGCGCATGGGTCTCTCGCAGAGCTAGCGGTCCTGCCATCATAAGACACTGCCAGAACTCCAGGTCAGAGAGACCATTGACAACTCGTTGGCACTCGGAGACAGGCAACGGCGCCTGCATCCACGCACCATGTCCAGCGTCTTGAGGCTCGCCGTGTGCTGCGCGCTCTGGTTCAAACAAACCGCCTGCCACCACACAACGGTAAGACCCACGGTCGAAGGCTCGGCGTGGATAGCCAAGGAGAAAGAAATGATAGGTACGTGAAGCACGCCGGCCAGAGCGAAGGCCTGACGCCAAGCGGCCGCGACGTTCTTCCAACTGCCGCAGTGCAGCTTCTCCCAGCTGCGCGTATAAGCTTCGGCCGCCAGCGCCTGCGCTAGACCCCAGTCTGCTTTGTGCACTGCGTCACACGCGCGCCGCAGCAAGTGCACGAGCGCTGCACCGCCGAGGTCTACTAGCTCTGGCGAAACAGAACAGCGGGGCATGTGCAGCGGGAACCGGTGAGAGTGACGCTCGTACTGGGCTCGAAAAGACCGCAGGGGCACGGAGGGAGACCGCGGACGAAGCGCAGGAGCACGCACGTTGCTGCAGCGCCGGCGCCAGCGCCAGCGCCAGCTCGACGTCGAGCACGCGCACGCGCAGCTCAGGTGCGCCGGGGCTTGTCATTGTCGGGCTAATGCCTCGAGGTCGGGCTCCTCTCAGCGGATAGGGGTGAACCTTTGCAGCGCCTAACTCGAAAACCCACAGTTAGACAGCGTCAACTGTCTCCGCCTGTCTCCAAACAGCCTGTTCCGTGCCCACACCCAACAAGTCGCTCCACCCTTCCAGCTCCTTCCCAACTGTATCGGCAGGTAGCTAACCCGGCACTAGTATTCCGCAAACCGTCCTGCTCAAACCGACGCCGGCCAACTGCGAGAATTGCTCTTCTTACCGGCCTCCACCGCCCACAGAACCGAATTTGCGTCGTGCTGCTCAAGTGGCGACCAGGAGCCAAGAAGAAGCCTCATGCTGTCGCTGCGGCTAACTGCAGCCGCGCGCGGCGCCGACGCCTCTGCCGTGCGCACCCGTTGGCGCCTGCTACGCTCGTACACGGCGCTGTCCCGCGCGCAGTTCCGCGAGGCGCCTGCGCCCGCTTCGTTCGTGTGCGTGGCCCCCGCAGCCACGCCATCTCCAGGCTTGCTGTCCACGCCCGTAGCCAAGAACAGCCTCTTGCTGGACGCGCGGCGCCGCGGTGACACCCACACACGTGGCCAAGGCGGAGGTGATGACGCTGCAGCCACTACAGCCACGTACGAGCTGCTACTTCAACGCCTGTACCAAGTGAACCGCTTCTCGGCCGTGAAACTCGGCTTGGAGAACATGAAGCAGCTGAACGCGGCGTTCGGCGACCCGGCATCGCGACTGGAGATCGTGCATGTGGCTGGAACCAACGGTAAAGGCTCGGTGGCTTTCAAAGTAGCCAAGGCGCTGGAGCGCTCGGGCTACCGCACAGGACTCTTTGTGTCGCCCCATGTGGCATGCTTCCGCGAGCGTATGCAGGTGAATGGCATGCTGATCTCAGAAGCAGAAGTGTGCGACGGACTCTCGGAGATCTTCAATATGAGCGCGCAGCTGCGGATCCCCGCCACCTTCTTCGAGCTTACGACCATGCTAGCGCTGCGCCACTTTGCCAAGCAACGTGTGGACTGCGTGGTGCTGGAAACAGGGCTGGGAGGCCGACTGGACTCGACCAATATCGTCACGCCGGCGCTGTCCGTCATCACTTCCATTGGTATGGACCACATGCGTGTGCTGGGCAACACTAAGGAGGCTATCGCCCGTGAGAAAGCGGGCATTATCAAGCCTAATATCCCGGTGGTAGTGGGACCCAACACACCGCTCGAAGTCATGACGGAAGTGGCGGAGAAGAACAATGCTCCATTGTCCCGAGTGGCCCCCAGCGCCGCCTTTGAAGAGGACTACAACGCCGAGAACACGGCCATCGCGCGGGAGGCCTGCGTGCAGCTCAACGCACTCCACGGCGCCTCGGAACTGTGTGTGGATCTGGAGATCTCTCGCGTCATGACGGCGCTGGAAGCCCGGCCCCCCTGTCGGTTCCAAGTACTAAACGTCCTGCGACCCAATTCCAAGCAACGCAAGGTGACGGTGGTGCTGGATGTGGCGCACAACCCGCCAGCCATCGCCAGTCTGGCGGGATTGCTGCACAAGCGTTTCCCGTCGCGACCACTACGCTTTGTGTGTGGGTTTTCGGCCGATAAAGCCATCTCGGAGGTATTGTCCACCATCACAGCCGCTTGTGACCGTCACGCGCCTGGCACAGACGCCCAGCAGCGCATCCATTTGGTCAAGGCTAACCACCCTCGAGGCGCGTCACTGGCCGAAGTAAACCTGTCGTTGGCTCAGCACGAGAAGCCGCAGTTTGAAGCCATCTCCAGCATCCGGGACGGCGTGGAAGAAGCGCTGGCAGCGGCCCGAGCTGCGCCAGATGAAGAGGTGGTGGTGGTGTGTGGCAGTGTGTTTGTGATGGCCGAGGCCCGCCAGGCACTGGGGATGAAAGAGCCGGTGGACAGCGCTGCAGTAAGCGCGGTGGCGGGCTCGCATCTGTCCACGCCTGAGACTCGATTGGCAGCGATGGAGCAGGCGGCGCAGTCGGCGGCGGTGTAGATGGCGGGTTTAGAAACACCAGATAGGATTATTAAACCGGGGCGTACACGCCAGGGAATACGATGTAGTGTTGAAGCAATCTCATGTGGGGAACGCCAGTGCTGGTAGTGTTGCATGCACACGCAGCTCCATTTGTGAAGGCCACTCTGCGCGTCAAGTGCCGCAGCATTGTCTTTGGCACCGCCACGCTTGTACCTGGGAGGTGCTGCCATAGCAATCAACTTGCTGACCAACGAAGCTGATGTCAGCTAGCGTAGCCAGCACAAAGGCAGAGAGGAGATCAGCACGTGCCATGCCTGATCAATAAGCAAGCAACGTCATGGCTTGGAGTCCATTCTTGCGCGCAGAACCTGCTTGATGCCTGTGTCCAGGCAGGCGGGGTAGTTCATTGGCGCCAAGTCCATTTAGCCTTAAGATTCCTGATTCGCTGTGAGAAGACGCGTGCATGTACGCGCAGACGCGCAGCTTGTGTACAGAAAACCTCGTTCGTGTAGCTTCGCACACTTCAACGGAGTGCTGGCGCCGCCACCTTGTTGAAGGCAAAGATGTGGTCCTTGTTCACGCGCGCACTCAAGTTCTCTCACGACTTGCCACTATATCGGACCGCATGGTTCACCGTCGAGAGTACCTCTTCTGGCTTAGCCGTGTAATGTGCGATTGAACCAACTTGATACAGATTCTCAGAGCCCAGGAGCACCAGCGCCGCCTGGAATAGACCACGCTGAACCAGGTGCCGGCGGACAACGTGGACCTTGCCTGGGATGATCACTTGGTCCCCACATTGAACGCAGGTGCATTGGAGAGCAACCTGGTTTACTCCCAACAAGATGGCCCAGTCTGGCGACGGGGTGCCCTTGCGAGATGATTCCGCTCTCTCCTCCGTTTCCCCATTGACTCCCGCAGCACTGCGAACACGACTTCTTGCCGTGCCGAACTTGGCGACGCGGCACAAACGTGATCAGCACGAGGTGGACGTCACGTCCTGCATGCTCTCATGCCTTCACGCCCTTCTCTATTTGGACGCAATGCACAAAGCCAACGTATAAACCTCAGGTACAGGAACATTCTTTATTTGCGCTTTGCCATGCCACCGAACGGTGGTCATCCAACCGTCCCGGATCGTCCTAGGACTCCTGTGTGGGGTCGCCTTTCAGACG
The DNA here is from genome assembly GCA_023338225.1 of Halophytophthora batemanensis. Taxonomy (NCBI): domain Eukaryota; phylum Oomycota; class Peronosporomycetes; order Peronosporales; family Peronosporaceae; genus Halophytophthora; species Halophytophthora batemanensis. Next base: position 25,192 of record JAADYK010000144.1, read on the forward strand.
ATCCGAGCGCACCGCACCAGTCGGAGACAAGGTGCTGGTACTGCTTGCACAAGGTGCAGCCCAACCGCCGTCCAAAGGTGGCTGCACGGCACCTTCCTCGCGAGTGCGCTGTGTTTTCTCGTCTTCCGGCTTGGACACCGCTGAGTTTCTGACCTACGTGGGCTCGTGCTGTCTGAATACAGTGTTGTTTGTCTGGTGTGTCTGGTATCTCTTTGCCTCTACTTCCAACGTGAGCTTGCATTCTGCTCCGGGCTAGCTTCAGCTCTTCTATATGTTTGTTTACGCGCCGTGTATGCTCCAACACTATTTTGCTCGGAGTCACAGCAAAAAGTCGGGAACGCAGCAGCACTTTGTTTTCCAGTGCACGTTCAACCGCCAGTACCCTTTTCGTGGAACCCCAAGTCGTGTGTTTAAGCGCATGCATCTGTGCAAGCAGTGCGCGAAAATCTCTCCCCTGAGCCGTGGAGAGGCCAAAGCGAACTGCATCCTACAGCAAGTGACCCGCCAGAAGTTTATCAAGGTGTGCTGGGAGTGGAATCCTGCACACCTTGAGGATCCTTATTGGAGGACCGACAACTCCTGTCGGGCTACGGGCGAGTTTATCGTCGCGGGTTTGCGAGTCCTCGACAGCCCACTCGAGGTCTTGCCCACCATCAAGGCAGGATGGCGTACTTTCGAAGAGCAGTACAATTTGGAGCAGCTCGTGTTTCGAGCGACCAAGTCCCGAAATGGCTACCCGCTGCGCAAGGGTCCTATGTGGTCCTTGTTCAGTGAGGTCCAAGGCGGCAGTGACGACAAATACTCCGTGACCTACAAGTTTTACGCCGGGTCCGTCGGTCTCCAGACCGAGACAACGAGGAACTACCTAGCTGCAAAGTGGGTGAAGGCGCCACCAAGTTGTCGCGAGCGGCTCAGCCTACCAGAAATTGGCTGTGCTCACGCGGTGTGGCAATTCCTCGCGGCTCTACCTCCAAGCGCCGCTCCGAACTCCTCTACTCCACGTGACGATGCGTCTTGTTGTCGCAGGTGCTATCGATGTGTCTCCCAGAGGCATGACTACAAATTGACAACCAAGCATCTAAATGGATGCCCGAGCTTCCGACGAGAATTCGGCTGGATGAAGAAGTGTGACTTACCAGGCTAGGTCCGTTTCTGCTGAATCAACCCCGCACCAACAGCACAGCGCTCGCACGATGTTTCTCCAAGAGCGCTTGAGTCGAAAAGGCGAGCGAGCTCGCACGCACCAAGCACCGCGGAGTAGACCTCTCCGGACATCCGGACCCCAGGAGCTCGAGTGGGTGAGTGTTCGCTCTTCAGGTAGATGTTGCGCGCGGTCCTTACGTCGAGGTCGAGCGTGAGGATGCAGTGCGAACACGAGAAGACCTTCTCGCTGGTGATGTTGTGGTTGGTTCTCCTGCAGCGCGAACATGCCTTCATCAGGAAGTGCTCTTCCCACTGGAACCACGACTCGTCCTTGATTCGCTTAAAATGACTGGAAGACTCGTGGTCTTGCGTGGTCGGGATCCATACCTTTCTTGCGCGCCGGTCGATCTCCCATGTTGAGAGGAGCTTGGGGGTGAACGAGGGAATGGGTCGCGTGCTCTGTCGTAGACGAGTAGACTTGAACCTGAGGCAGGAAAATAAGGAGTGAGTATTCTAAAGAGGGAGGGCAGTGATTGGTGTGTCATCTTGCTCACGAGTAGCTGGTAGGCTAGATCCCGCGTGGTCTATGATTGGCCAATGCTAGGTGTGTCTTGCTTCAAAACGAGAGATAATGTATCTCACCTCAAAACAAAGAACTTCCCCCTTCCCGGCGAATATGCGGGTGCCGGAGCGCGTGCTGGGTCCGCGCTGGACGCCCAAGGAGCTGCGGACCTTCTACATCCTGCTCAAGGCGCACGGCCGGCAGTGGGAGCGGCTGGAGGAGAGGCTGCCGCGCCGCTCGAGCGCCATGGTGAGGGCACTCTACGACATGCACCGCGGCTATTTGTCCCTGCCGGAGGCTTCGGCCGAGGGCTTCTGCACTATCATGGCGGACCACTACAAGAGTCTGGACGAGCTCGCCACTTCGCACTCTCCCGTTGCACCGCTTAAGACCGAGGACGGCAGCGGAGGTGGCCTCCCCGTGAAGCGCGAGGCCCCGGAAACCACCCACGACAACAACACAGACGCTGTGAAACTCGAGCCGACGCATGGCAACAGCGGCAAGAAGAAGCGGCGACTGGACAAGCTGTTGTCCTGCGAACAGCTGGAGCGTCGCGCGCAGACGCAGCTCCATATCCGCTCGGACAGCGACGTCGCCCGAGACGCCAAGCAACGACAGGATCACCCAAGACAAGCGCGCAAGGTACGATTTCTGCCATTCTTCCCTTCCCTCTACACATGCAAAGACGTTGGTTTCGCGACGCTACAGCAGGCAACTTACGACTGGGCTTCTGGACTATTGTTACTGACAAGCAGAAGAGCTCGCGACCGCTTTCCAAACGTGCGTGGCTGCGTGAAGCCGATGCTATCGCAGGTTCTCTCGGCTTGTCTACTGCGCTACAAGGTGCCAAATTCGATCTGCCATGGCCTCACTGGTTCTACTCGTACGTGGACGTGGACTTCTTCCGTCACAATGAGTTTCTCGACTGCCTCAGCCGCATGGGACTCGCCAAGGTACACACACACACACAGAGGCATCCAATTCCCCTCATCTTCTACTCTTTCCTGCACGCGCTCAAGCTCAAAAGTGCTGGTATGTGGCTTTGATTTGCTGTCGCTTTGCGTATGCAGATCACGACGGCAGCACGGCCTATTTGGTCTTCAGTACGTGCGTCCATGGGGCGTCCTCGGCGTCTCAGCCCGTTATTCTTCTCCCAGGAGAAAGCCAAACTGGAGACGTATCGCGGTGTGAAGCGGCAGTTGGATCCGCGACAGCAGATCGATAACTCGTGGCCGTATCGTAGCCCTGCGCCCTTGAAAGCTGCCTCTCTTGTGATCGTCTGGAGGGCAGCACTACGACTCTTCCAGATGGGCTCTCTCGTGAGTTTCAACGCCAAGGATAATGCCTGCAGTGTGACGCTATTGGGCACCGAACGGGAGACGCTGGTCTGTCGTTTGGACGATGTGATGGTGCTTGAAAGTTCGTGGACTGGGAACTCCGGAGCTGGCAAAAACGCCCAGAAAGTGGCAGCCACGACGCTGCTTCGTCGTGGGAGTGGCTCACGACCTGGAGACGCGATTACTGGTCCTGTAGCTCAGTCAGCGAACCCAGTGGTCGACCACCACCGCCAGGAGAAACTGCGTGCAGTCCTGTCGGTCAAGACTCTGCTTCATCGGAAGGAGCAAATCTTGCTGGCGCTGGCCAATGTGAACGAACGAGTGGCCGAGCAGCAACTGCAGATACAGGAGAGGAAGGGACTATCTTCGGGTCTCTGGACCACCCCCACGGCCTTCTCGTCAGCAGTTGTCAAGGATCTGGCGTGGGCCAGCTCACGGGACAAGGCTATGGTGCAGCAGCAACACGCCTGGTTGGCTGTGAACCTGGATGTGACCAACTCGCACCTCCGAGCGGCGTTGCTGCATCTGCAGTCTTTCTCCTCCACGAGTCAATTAACCACCGCCGGAGCTGAGATGGCGCTCTCATGGGACACTGACGCAATGCAGACGCCAACGGAGACACTGAGCATGGAGCAGATGCGCTGGGCGATCAACTTCTTGGCCTCCAGCCAACGGGAGGCGGAAGCGGTGGTCACCAAGGCGGCGACACAAGTCGAGACTGACGCTAGTATGGAGACACAGAGAGCTGGCGTGCTGCCAGAGACCAGGAGCCTGGTGGCCAAGTGCGTGTCGCTCATGAGCGTGCTGCACCCTAAAGGCGCAGCGGCACCTGGTGTAGCTCCCGTGGTGACGCAGAAGCTGCTGGAGCGCGTGCTGGAGCTGCTGGAACCGCGATATGAAGCCAATATGGACATGTACGCGGAGCTGCGGGCCGCCGCAGAGGCCGCACAGCTCCAGCTGGCTCTGCAGCCGCCTGCCACGTAAATGTGCTCGTCCGTCGGGCGTGAACGGTCCGTCTGACGCAATGAAACAAGACCGATTGGCCTCTCGCTTGCTCATTTGCCTTGTACACTACAAAACTACACGTTGTAGTACCGAGCCGAACTCGTGAGTTTGTTGTATTGCTATCTGTTGGCATCTCAAGGCGTCCATGCGACTCGGACTGAGGAATTGGGAGCCTTCAGCGGTAGAGTGCAACCAGTCTGTCCACCATTGTCTCCAGCTCACGAGTCTTCTGTTGTAACGCTGCATCCAGCTCAGTATTCCTGCGCGTCAGGTCGGCCACGGAGCACTCAAGCTCCGCGATTCTCTCTCGTTGCTCGTCTGGACTCGCGCATGCTGCCTCCAACTGCTGTCGGAGTTCTCGTGTGGCTCGTTCACAGTGCTCCTGCATAGTATCGAGCTCCTCTTGCGCTACGAGCCTCTCCACTCTGGCGCGATGGCCCGTCCGAGCAGATCCGTCGTCTCTGGAGGTGTTGGCGTCGATAGCAGTGCCAGACACTTGGTGCTGTTGCTTTCGATCTGTGAACGCGTTTGTAGCGATTGCAGCGTCCAGACGAGTACGGATTACCGTCACCGAGACCCCCAGCGCTCGAACCTGCTGCTGCAGCGCCTCATAGGCTTCTGACACGCGTCGCTGCTCATCTGCGCGTTTCGCACGCCTTTGCTGCTCTGTCGGTTCGTCTTCCAACGTCTCCTTCAACGCCTCCACTTGTAGCTTTCGCTCGACACGGTAGACCTGTAGCAGCTCGTGGTCTGGAGTCATATCGCGACGGAAGGCGCGGTCTCGAACTACCCCCAGGTGGACGTCTCTGAGCTCGCAAAGGTCGAAAGCTGCCAACAGCTGCGTGAGGTCGTGCACCTGGGCTCGCAGCGCCTCCACCTCGCGCTGTTGTATCGCGTCGCAGGTCGCCACGCTCTGCATTAGCTGCTCGAGACGCTCCAACGTCGTCCAAGCCGACTCACGTCGCTGTCTACCCTCCATGGCTCTCACAACGCTGTGCAAAAGGGCTTCAGCACCCCGAACACTCGCCTTTCCAGTCTCCAAAGCACGCACCGCAACACTAAACGCTCGGGACAGAAGCCGAGGCAACCTCCTTGACCCCCGTCCTTTCTCGAGAAGAGCCATAAAAACACAAGCGAGGAAGAACAAAGGAGAGATACCAAGAGGCAAAAACATGCCATGAGATTAAAGTGTAGTGCTGTCTGTCTGTTTGTGTGTGTGCGTAGCGAGCCAACTGGGTTGTCCAGCCGAACTTGCACGCGAGAGCTCTACTCCTGGAGCTGCTTCTTGTCCGAGATCATAGGCGAACGCATGGACGAGCTACGCGGCAGACTCAGGAGCGCGCTCCAACCCGTGCGGCCCGCCGAGTGCGAGTAGCCGTAGGCGAAGTAGAAGATGACGCTGGCCGCGAGCCAGGCGCAGCTCGTGTAGATACCCACGTAGCTGATCTGCGCCGCCAGGTAGAAGTTGGCCAGGACGGCGATGGTGGGCAGGAACGGCACGAAGGGCGCCGTGAAGTTGTCGCCGCTCTGCTTCTCTTGCGGGCACATGAAGAACATGACGCAGCACACGATGACCGTGAAGACCAGGAAGATGATGCCCAGAACGAGGCACCACGTGTGGCCCTCGTTCGAGTAGCCGATCTGGTAGAAGAAGGCCGCGAGCCAGGCGAAGGCCACAAGCAGACCGATGAGGCGAGGCGCAAGCTTGGGAGACTCCTTGCGCATGCGCACCATCATGAGCGACGACATGGACATGTTGAACGACAGCAAGATGCCGAAGCTCACAATGTCCCAGAGCGTGTCGAAGGGCACCACGAAGGCCACGCACGTGAAGAAGATGCCCGTGAGCAGCGTGTTCACGAACAGGTTGCCCTTGTCGTCCACCTTGGCAAAGATACGCGGCATGAGGCCGTCGCACGCCAGCGCGTAGTTAAGACGCGGCTGGGCCAGGAAGCTCACCAACACCACCACAGGCATGGTCACCGTCTCACCAGCGCGCACGATCTGCGCCGCCCAGTTCTGGCCCTGGTAGTCGAAACCAGCGCCGAAGCTCTCAGCATCCTGGTACGGGATCATGCCAGACAACACCAGCGACGCGAAGCAACTGAGGAACATGGTGCCACCCACCACGCCAATGACAGCCAGCGGCATGGTACGCTTGGGGTTCTTGGCCTCAGCAGCCAGACAGCAGACCTCGTCGAACCCGATGTAGCCGAAGAAGGCCTGCGAGGCACCAGTGATAATACCCTGGCCACCGAAAGCCATGGACCCGTCCACCTCCTGGCGATCCGGCACGAAAGGCGAAAGGTTCGACGGGTCCATAACGGCGAAGCCGCCGATGATGATGAAGAGCACCACCAGCACCTTGATGCTCGTGATGGTGTTCACGAAGAGCTTGCCGAAGCGCACGCCCATCAGCAGGATGCCCACGCACAGCGCCATCATGCACGCGCCCAGCAGGTTGTAGTAGTCCTCGTTCAGGAACTGGTACGTGTGCTCCGGGTGCTCCTCCACGAGCCAGTCCTGCACCTTGGTGGCCCAACTACGGGACACACCAGCACCGGACACGGCGTACTCGAGGGTCAGCAGCCAAGCCGCCACCACGGCCGGCAGCTCGCCGATAGCGTAGTACGAGTACGCGTACGTCGAACCCGAGGACGGCACGCGCGTCACCAGCTCCATATACGCCAGCGCGTTGATGCAGCACACCACACCGGCAATGATCCAGCTCACGAAGGCAGCAGGACCCGCCGTGCCCGAGATGATCTCACCCGTGGTGGAGAAGACACCGCTACCGACGGTGCCGCCGATACCGATACAGATGAGATCGAAGAGCGACAGCTGACGCGGCAGGTCCTCCGCGCTCTCCTCGGCGTGGATAACGCTCAGAGGCTTGGTGCGCATGACGTTCTCCATGAACGTCGGCTGGGACTCCATGGCTGCTGCGATTCCACTGCGACTGCGACTGCGAACTGCGGCTTTCGAGGCGAAAAGGAGAATGGGCCTGGACGACCGGGTCCCAACAGCGCCGGAGCCCAGGAGCCAGCGAAACAGACTCAACTACGGTGGGTGGAGCTGGGACTCGATCCCGGCCTGCTGTTTGTCGAGCGTTACTGCATCCGAACAGTCTGCATGACTGTCGGCTGCGTGCATTTCTGCTCGCGTATGCTTGTCATGGCCGGGTCCCTGGATCATTCGACTCGGTCGGGCGTCCTTTCTCGCCGCTATCAAGGCGTTTGTATGAGAGCGGCCAGCGCCTGACGTTTTCGCCATTTCTCCGGACAGTTCGCGTTGGAACCTGGACAAAAGATGGTGCTATTTCGGTGTTTTCGAGGACTTCAGAAGTGTTTGCTGAAATGTAGCGTGGAAAGGTACTGTTCTCCACAGAAGTTGGCGGTGGCGGTGGCGGCGATCATGTCACCTTTGTTGATCCCGCGGTCGCCAATGAAATGCCTCTTGCTGTCGGCTTGGGCTAACTCCGTGGAACACGGCTCAAAATCGACCCAGAGGGTTCTCCTCCACGTTGATAGTCCGGCGCGTTGCTGACGGAGTCCGCCCAGTGAAAGTTGCTGGCCGAGGTGGGGCTTCAGGCAGCTCTTACGTTTGCAAAGGCAACGGTGCGTGAGCTGCAGGCCAGTGAGCCAGCATCGCGAGTCTGGCAGATGCCCGGCCACAGTTATGGCATCGGCGGGTTGGAATCCATGCGGCAGGAAGAACTACAGACACGCGGCGCGTTCCCTTAGACCGATTCTGTTCTCACAGCAATTGCGGAGCTTGCAGAAGCACACGAGTGGAAGGAGACGGCAATTCGAGGCATCGTTTACCGGTGGCTCACAGACGGTAGATGTGCTCTTGTTGGCGCGCGTGACACCTTTGGCTTGATGAATGAGCGCCACAACAGCGGCGCCTGAACCTCGTACTAAACCCTGCACACGATCCCAGCACAGTCGCTGCGAGTGCAAATTTAGCAGACTAGTGTACTCTTTCACACAAATACGATCGGTTTTGTCGACTACACAAAGATAGCTCCATCTTCTGGGAAAATGTCGAGGCTGGAAACCGTGGCATGAAGTGAAGTGGGAGCTGAATGGTTGCAGTCTCGGTCCGTATCTCCGACGTATCAGCAGGAGGACGCGAGCTTCTTCGCGGCATACTGAGCACAAGAGAGTTTCTTCAAAAAAGCGCATCCATTAGCGTCTGCACGTGGAACGCGTGCAGCAGCTCTTGGTAACGGCAGATTTCGCCCCAAAGTGCTATTGACAAGCGTCCGCCGAGTAGGGAAAGCGCACGCGTTGGCCAGTGCATTTGACACGGTTGGCGTCCGCCGCCCGCAAAAGCCGAACGCTCGACATCGCGAAATCGTCGGGCAGAGAGCTCTTTTTGACCCTTTTCGTCGGGCTTTGATACGGTTCTCTTTATCAGCTGCCTGGCATCCGGTAGCCAGAACCGGGGCGAGTCTACTGCCACAGCTTCACGTACAAATCGACCCCAAACGCGCCCAGTGGCCGCCTTCTTTCTCACGCGCCCGTTCTTGGTGTAGATCCGCTGCAGCTCCGGCGTCGTTAAACCAAGAGAACGCACCCTGCAGCAGCGGAACGTGCGTGTGGCTAAAGTCATCGCCAGCAGCAAACGAGTACGCAGTGAGCTCTGGCCGCTGTCTTCAAGCATTGGACGCTTGCCCCACCACGAGCTGGCCAGCGCCTCTGCTGGCTGTGGTAATGGGGCTGATGTGATGATCGGATCGGCCTGCTTTTCTGCTGCCGAGGGCCCATCACCGCCAGGCCTCAGACGAATGGTCTGCAGGAACGGCGGCCGCCGCAAACCTGCCACCTCACATAATATCTGCTCGTCGACGAACCAGCTCTATCTCGCTTGATGCTTTGTCTGGGCCTCTCTATCGGGCCGTAGGCAGCCATACCTGTGAGACCCGATAAAAGCGGGGCGCCAGTGGAGTGGCCGAGCTCAAAGGAGGATGCGCGCAGCTTGCCTCGATCGGTCGACTGCAAGAGGGAGCATGTCGCCTTGGGCCTTGTCGTGACATGATGCACGGCGGGGCGCAGACAGGGAAGTAGGGAGACAGTAGCGACCGGAAGGACGAACGGAGAGCTTCAGCGTTAGGCGGTAGAAAGAGAAGTATATTGGTATGCGTGGAGCGCCTTGGGCGCGGAAC
>JAADYK010000145.1:0-34131 GCA_023338225.1 Halophytophthora batemanensis
CCAAGGCGTGCAGAGAGCTCCCCGTGGCCATGCGGGACGCCGACAACCGAGCTCGAGTGCCAGCTGCGCGCTCGGCTCCTTGGGGGCAGCACACGTGGTAGCACGCACCGCCAGCTGTAGTCGCCACGAACATATCGCAGTCTCCGCATCTCGGCCATCTCACCCCATGTGCAGCCCTCGAACAGCTGCATGCCGCACGCTTCCTCACCTTTGAGCTGCGTGCAGCATGCCAGTGCTGGGCTAGCACGCGAGGGAGATGACCGAGCTTGGCAGCCAAGGAAAGCTCAAGTCGACACTGAACGGCTAGACCAAGCAACGGCATGAAGGGAAACCTAAAATGCAATCAACTAACGCACGACGAGACATGCAGACACCCGCCTGCACCTACTGCCCATTGCGCTCGTCGATGAGCATGGCGAGGTACGTCGTCGCCGTCTTCAAGAACACGTTCAAGTTGTCGCGCAGTTCCGTCGTGAAGAAGGCCGGGTCAACACCCCCAGCTGCAGATGCACTTGCAGCCGCATTGATGGCAAGCCCGGCGGCCTCGAGCGTCTCGGCTGGGCTGGGCGACGCTGTCTGTCTAGCCGCCAGGCCCGTCGTTGCCGGCAGCAAGAACGGCAGCGAGGTACCAGACCGGACCGTGGGGTTCGCCCCCGTAGGCAGGAAGTCGTTCACACTGGACGTCTCCAAGTCGTTGGAGCGCGAATCCCCTGCAAGCCCACGTAAAGCATCAGAACGCACAAGCCGCGTGAGTCTACATGGCCTCGCCGTACGGGAGCACACTCTGGGATCCGGCAAGAGGAGGAGATACTGGATCGCGTATCAAAGCGACTTACCGGTGATCAAACTGCATGTTTCAGCGTGAACGAAGCCCTTGTCCTTGAACTCCCGGAGCTGCTGCCCGAACTCCGGACGCTCTCTCAGGAGTCTATTCCAGTCCTCGTTGGTCTGCGGAGGCGTGCCTGTTCCCGACCACCCTGTCGCGTTCTTGAAGCTCGCGTACTCCTGCATCAACCGCGAGTACTTGGACTTGCATTGCTCTGAGGGATTGCAAAGCGAGCAACAGCAACAGCAACAGCAACAGCAACTAGTGAGCCATGACTGACTGCAGCAAACACAGCTCTCCTCATCTACAACGGAGAGTCAGTCGCCATTTGGGTTCAACGTACCTTTGTCAAAGTTGGTCTTGCAGTGGGTGTTCAGGTCCGCGACGACGCTGTGCCAGCCGCGAGCCTTGATGCCCTTGTCCGAGCGCATGTCGGCGTTGTTCCGGGCGCGCAGGTACAGGTACAGCAGCAGCTTCTCCTCCGGCACACCCCAATGCGCACGCATGCGCTTGCCTTCCAGCCGCGCCTTCTTGGCGTCCGGGAGATCCTCTGTGGAAGAGCTGCCACGCTTCCCCGAAATCGACTCCATGTCCGCCGGCGGCGGTGGCAGTGGCGCCGTCTGACCCGGGTCTTCCGCGTCGCCCGCAATGAGACTGCAGAGCTTAGCATGTGCGAACCCGTTCTCCCGGAACTGACGGAGCTGCGGCGCATTCTTGGGCCGCTCCCGGATGAGCTGCTCCCAGTCTTTGTCATTCAGCGGGTTGTTGTCGGAGGTCAGCAAACCGCCTACAGACTTGTACAGCTCGTACTCCTGCATCAGCCGGGCGTACTTGGATTTCAGTTGGTCTGCACCACGTTCGCATCCATTCCATAGCTCCCATGTCAGCTCTTTCCCGCCTGAGCCGCTGCTGGGAACCAAAGAGAACCGGAGGCTTGGGCAGATTTGAGCCCCACGTACCCTTGTCGAAGTTGCGGCCGCAGCGGCGGTTAAGCTCGGCCACGATGCTAAGCCAGCCGCGCGCCTTGACGCCGCGGTCCGAGCGCACCTCCGGGTCGTTGCGCGCCTGCCGGAAGAGCTCCAGCAGCACGGTCTCCTCCGCAGGCCCCCATACAGCTCGCTCACGCTTGGCATTCATGTTGCCAGGTTGGGCTGAGTTTGAAAGTATTTTCCCGCCTGCATGGGTGGTGCTTGCTTTTGGCTGCCATCGTTTTATCGCGCTCCATTGGTCGATAGCGACCAATGGTGGCGGGTCCAGACTGTATGTACTAGTATGTGGTAGATCTTGCGTCCTTCACTATTCAAGAACGACAATTGCTATCACGATTCAAGAGGTAATTTCGTTTTCAATATTCAAGTTTGGAAGCAATATGACTCTTGAAACACGATAACATAATTTGTACTTGAAGGATCAAAGGACAATAGGTATTATGTTCTACAAAAGCATGGCCGAGAGCAGCTGCCTTTGGTCCCGTTGGCCAATGAGACGACATATACCGGCTTCGAATTTTGATGGGTCAGACGACTAACACTCATATATTTTCGGATATTTAGAGATCATCACAGATGCATCGCCTGCTCTCGCTACGTTGGCGCGTGCTGACGGACGAGGTGGGTTTGCTGCGCCCATTGGGCCACGTATGACGAGGACAGAGAGGCGCTGCGGCCGACCGGACCAGTGGGTGTAAAGTATGCTGTCGTTTCTGTTCCAGACCCGAGGCTATGATGGAGATCCTCTTGCACCTCTTTGGCTTTCGTTTCGGCTCTGCAAAGACCGCTCTAGACAAAGAACTGGAACTCGACTCATTCTGCCGAGCCTTGAAGCTGGCGTTCGAATGCCAGGAACCTCAGCACCGATACTGCTGCCATTTTTTGCCGTGTGGACAAGTACAAGGCCACCTAATGCGAGCGGACCTGCACACAGGCAAGGCTGTGGGTCAATACTCCAACGGCTCGCGGACGTCGTTGTCGAGAAACCGGAGCCAAGCTGGCCAGCAGTCGCCTTCGCCTTCGGGGCCGAGCGAGCTGTAATCAAGAAGACTACGACTGACGCCGGTGTTCGCTCGGTGCACCGCCCTGCCAACTCCGAGTGTGCACCTCACTTGGAAGAACGACCCGCAGCAGCGCTCAAGTTGCTGCTGCTCCTGCTGTAGTGACAAGGTTTGCCATCGTACCTACGCATATTTGGCCCAACACCACTTTCTACCCGATTGCGCGAAGTTCTGTGGGTTTTTCGACGGAATGTACTCGATCTGCCAGCCATTGCGGGCCCTGACCCCTGCGGGCACTTCGGAGCCGTCCTGGGTGGCTGTCTGGATGACTGCCACCAAGATCAAGAAGAAGGCGCTGCCCCAGCTCAGGCGATCCTGCTGTACCCAGACGAGGTGTGACGATCCCTCATGGCTCTTATGGGCGTCATCACGGCACCTAAACGACTGCCTGAGCTTCCGACGAGAATTCGGCTGGATGAAGTGCAACTTCATGCTGTTGCTTTGCTTTTCTGGGAGGCGAATAAGGTGCAGTTGCAGGTTGTGGCGCTCGTAGCATTTTCTCCGCTCGCGTCATGACCAAGTACGCTGGGGTCTCACTCTCGGGCCCTCGCCTTCTCCTTGGTTGGCTCCACCTTGCACTCCTGTGCGCTCACTTCTCAATTTTCCACCAGCAAGGCACCATCGCTGGCACTGCTCGGCTGTTGCCAATCACGGCCCTCCCACTATCGAATACTCAGCCTTTATTTCCCGCCTCAGACTCAAAACTACTCGTCTACTACAGAGCACGCAACACATTCCCTCGTTCACTCCCTCGTTCATTCCCCAAGATCTGCTCTCGACGGGAGATCGATCGGTGTAGTGGGAGCGGTCGGTCGACCAGCGTGCAGGGGAAACATGGATCCCGGCTGCTCAAAACCATGAGTGCTCCGCTCGCTTTAGGCAGATCAAGGACAAGTCGTGGTTCCAGTGGGGATAGCTCCACACGATGAAGACATGCTTGTGCTGCGGGAGAACCAGCCACAACACCACCAGCAAGGATATCTTCTCGTGCTCGCACTGAAGCCTGACACTCGACTGTGATATAAACGTCGCGCACAGCATCTGCCTGATGAATGAGCACCTGCTCACTCGGGTTCCTGGAGTCCGGGTGCACGGAGATACGTACTCCACGATTGCTAGTTGCGCGTGAGCTTGCTCGCACACATCGACCCTAAACAGGAAACAGCATGTCTTCTAGGGCCAGGACGGTACTTTGGTATCTCATGGTAACTTAGGGATGTATCCAGGCGCATAATACTTGCCTCGCACACTGCACGAGTCTGCGACGGTTGCTGCTGCCGGTGGTATTGCTGGTGCGAAATGTTTCTCTGCCTATTGACCTTCGAACAGCGTGGATAGTCATCCTCAGCGTCGTATATATGCTCTTCGAGATTCGTGATGCCCAGAACTGGCATTCAGGAGCACTTCATTGGTGGCGTGGGTGCTGGTAGGCAAGCAGGCAGGAAAAGGGGAAGCGGTGCCGGACAGGCCTGGCTTCTTTCGTTCACCGCTGTGTGCAAACACCAGGCGGGGAATGCGAAAGAGAAGTTCTGAACAACTTTGCATTGAAATCGGTCGATGCACTTGTAATTCTGACGCATTGCCTGCAATCCCCGCAGTCAGCCAAAGTGCGCAGCTTGTAGCTTTGTCACTGCTCGCTGCTCGCCGCCCCCCTCTGTCACCCTCTCCACACTGCACCCTGGGGGTGTGACCATGGGCATGGGCATGCTGCGGAGGCCACGCCTCTCCCGGGAGTGCAGCCACTGCAAGCTGGGCTCGCCATATCATTTGCAATGAGAGCTAAAAGCCTGCCTCCAATTAAATGACACGCACACAACTTTTGCATTGAGAGCTTAAAACCGCTCTCCAATCTTCTTTCGCCCCATTCTTTGAATAAGTCAAAACGCGCCACAAAAGCACCCTTGACTGGCCAAATGCCGCTGATCCGACCGCGACGCCTGGAGCGTCCGAGGACGACGTCCATGGCGCCGACACCGCGTGCTGCGCTGATCGACGCGCACTGCCACCTGCAGGACGAGCGGCTCCGTGTTGCGACTGCGTATGCAGGCTCCGAGCCAAGCTCCTCGCGGCTAGCGGGTGTGCTGCGCCGCGCCAGCGCCGCCGGCGTGACGCACGTCGTGTCTTGCGCCTGCCATGAACGGGACTGGGCAGCGCTCGTGGAGCTGCTGGCCGCCCAACCGGAGAATCCAGACCTACAGATCGTGCCAGCGTTCGGGCTACACCCGTGGTGGGCGCAGGATCTGACGGCTAGCGACCAATTGCTGGGCCAACTGCGACACACACTGGAGCGCTACCCGACAGCGCCGCTGGGCGAGATCGGGCTCTGCAAGAGCGTGCGAGGGCGGAGAGTCCCTATGGACGTTCAAGCAGCAGCTTTCCGCGCCCAACTGGCGCTTGCGGTCGAGCTACAGCGCTGCTGTGTAGTGCACTGCGTGGGCCAGTACGGCAAACTGCTGGAGCTGTTGACGCAAGCGGCCAAAGCCGGCGGTCTGCCGCCAACACTGGTACTGCACTCATACAGCGGACCGCCCGACATGCTGCGTGCTTTCCTGGGTCTGCACGGCACGCGCGTCTTCTTCTCGCTGAATGCCAAGCAGCTGGCGGGTGCGCGGGCATCCAAAGCAACGGCCTGCTGCGCTGCACTGCCGCTAAACGCGCTGCTGCTGGAGACGGACGCGCCTGACCAAACGCCGAGTACGGGTGACGTCGAGCGGTGGCTTCCCAGTATCCGCACAACAGAAGACATGCCGCTATTAGTGCAGGAAGACGCGGAGAACGTGAATGAGCCGGGAATGGTGCGACTCGCGCTGCTGGCTGCGGCGCAGATCCGAGGCGTGAGCCCCGATGAACTGGCGACGGCCGTACTGCGGAACAGCAAAGAGGCTTTCGGACTTGCAGAAGTCTGCCAACCGAGCGAGTAAATGCGATGTGTGATGTCGTGGCGAACTCCACGACTGCGTTGGTGCTATTGGCAAGACCGCTGGAAGCGGAGAATGCAGTCCAGGTCTTGAGTCTGCAGTTCGTGGGGGTGCTAGATGGCGGCGTAGTCCATGTCACTGAATAGGAGCGACTGCAGCATTGGGTCCTCCAAGTCTGCATTTGCCACCACAAACGGAAGGAAGACAAGCAAGCAATCAAGAAGCACAGAGTGAGGCATACGTACTGCCGTCCCAGTTGAGTGTGACTGTCCGGTCGACGCTTGCAACCGAAGGACGTACCTCGTTCGTACTGCGTCAAGGCGTTGTGCGCGTTGATCTTGGCCATGAGCAGCACCACCATAGTAGCGCCACCTACAAGCAGCGCCGTGACTTCTACAGCTACCAACGCGCCTCCAGCAGGCGGTGGGGCTGCTGCAGCGTCCGAGGAGCTCTGAGGGACCGACGCTGTCGACGTCCCTGACGCTCTCGCCGGTGCCCGCCCTCGTTGCTCCTGATGTGGTGGAGGAGGTAGAGGCGTATCCTGATGCTTCGAAGTGGCAGGACTCACGATGTCATCGAGAAGCTCTGAGGTACTGCTGCCGCTGGGGAGTTCAAACGCCGCCGCCGCCTTCCCGGATATGGGCGGGAATGCGGCTGCAGAAACGGACAGCGTTAGCCATGCGATGGCCAGCGCCAGCGCCACGAGACTGCCTTGTGTCTGTCGCTGACGACGCATGCGTAGTGCAGAGAGCTACTGGGGGATCTCCTCCGTTCCAATTGGCTTGATGCGGATCGTCGGGCTCGCAAATGGCAAAATGCACGTTGGCGACCATTCGTCTCTTGGTGGCAGGAGCAGAACTCAAAAGGCGCCAGCGTCTCCTGATCACAAGGATCCTCGATAGAAGGGATCTTCGCTGCCATTTGCTCGGTTGCGGCTAGCTGGGGCGGGTGTCTAGTACGAGATCACTCGATGGTAGCACTGGGTGCTGTCTAAGACGTTTGTTGCAGCGACCCCAGCGTCGCTGAGCTTCCTTGAGAGCAGTCCGGAACACTAGTGGGCTGGTGATGGATCTGCCGGCCCTTGCCTTTGCTCCAGAACGAGGTGTCCAGGAAGTGGGAGCGGAGGTGATCTACACAGGAGTAAGGCATGTTGGGACGGAAGGGTACCTCAGCAACCGTGAGCTCTCAGGAGGAGGCACTTAGAAGAAAGCGGAGATGCAGACATACCTGAAGTCGATCGCTTGGCATGTCGGGTCGTGGCACTTCTGGTAGTATACGCGCTGATCCAGATCCACGATATACATGACATTGTTGCTCTTGTGTGGCCGGCCGATGTTGGCGCACCAGCGGTTCCGTGCCATGTGGTAGATAAGCATCCAGGGCCGCGGGTTCGCTGTCACTTCCTTGGCGCTTGACTGCGTTGCGTTGTTCTCTTGACCCGGCAGTACTGCTAACATGGCGACATTGCTCTCCATCAACATTTGGATGGCACGAATCTCACCTTGAACGCCGCCCTTGACAGCTTGTGAGGTGATGAAGGCGTCCAACGCTGGAAAGGAGGACTGCTTGCACTCGACGGATCTTGTGTTGGAGAGTCTGGACCCGGGGTTGGCACTTGTGTAGCGTCTACTGCGCTGTAGTGACACTTGAGAAGGCTCACAACGCAAGAGACGGCACGGATCCCGCCGTTTTTGGAGTTGCATGGCCTCCACAGATGCATACGGACAGACCAACGTCTCGAGAAAGAAGTCATAGTCGAGATCAAGGTCAGCGTGGGGCGAGCCGGATGAGTTTCCCAGCGGACGTAACACCGCTTTCTTCCGGTACTTGGACGACCCAAGCACGCGAAACATGCGGTTCCGCGTGTACACCCCTGTATCGATGAAGAGCTGTTTCTTGTCGTCCGGGTTGGAGCTCGCTGCGTTCACAAGGAATGGCGTGGTACTGGGAGAAGCAACATCCGACTCGTTTGTCTCGTCATTTCCGGAGGCTACGAGATCGCCGATAAATTCACGCACGAACTGGAGAGAAGGAGCGACCACAAGCCATAGTTGATGGGATACTCATGATCAGTCTGGACACAACTGTGCGGCGATGGTGATAAGCTTCGCAGGAACCTTCAATGAACGTACCGCGCCAGCATGAAGGTTGTCCACAAAGAGTTCGCCGTTGGGGAAGTGGAACTATGGGCATACCACGAGCTGCGTTAGATGATGACGTCGCTTTCATACTGGAGTTTGCGAATTGGAGCAGGTCTGCACTGTGGTAACAACGTACAATCAAGTGGCGACTGAACTTGGTAGATGTCGACGAGTCTAATTGCCGCACCTGGCGATGTGCGACGTGGATATTGTACCTCCGCTAGAATTTGCGGAGTGTTCGAACGTAGACACAGAGCTCCGGTTAGATACATCTCATGGCTTAGAGCAACTTTTCAAGTAGGGAAGCGGAGACTAAGACGCACGTAGAGCTGCAGCTGGACCAGTGACACGAGGCGGTTCACAAGTGCGTCACCGTCCACCTCTGGGTTGACATCTCGTCTGAACTCGAGATCGAAGTAAAGACGACATGGCACGCCTTCGCGGATGATCTCGTACACGTGGCGTTGGTCCGCGCGGGTCTTGCGGTAGTTCCGCCAGAACTCGCTCAAGCTGCTCACGAGGAAGCGCCGCTTGCCGTCACCCGCACCCTCAAAGGAGAAAACTCGCGGCACACGGTCACTGTTCGCATTGTTCTTAGGAAGAGAGTCAAGTGGTGGTCTCAAGCGACGTCGGAGTGCCGTTACCTGGTCAGCGAACTCGAAAGCTTCAAGCTGTCGTGGGAACGAGGATGAGAGAGGTGCTGTGCCTTCCAGTTGGCACATAAGTGAGCGGGAGACCCGGAACTGCAGCTTCTCGTAGAAAGTATCCCAGCTGGAACCATTGGTGGGCGGTGGCGCGGTGATGCCGTAGAAAGCAGCAGCAGATAGCGTCTTCCTGTGCTTGGCTGGTTGATTGATGGAGGTCGAATCAGAAGGTTTGGCGAGCTGAGAGCAGACCGAGAGGCACGCTTGTGCTGAAGTGGACAGTTGAACGTTCGGGAAGGCGGTATGCAAGACCTCTAGGAGCTGTTCTGCTGCCTCGGCGTTCCTGAACCACGACCCATCGACTTGGCCACTGCTGACGGGGCCGTCGCTGGGTGTAGACTGTTGTGTTGGCCCGCTCTTGCTGCAGTTTCGCCGCAATTGGCCGAGGAAATAGCCCTGCTGGTACACGTCGTCCACGGCCACTACTACCAGAACGCTGCAGACGAACGGTGACGGGCTGGAAAGCATTGCGTCGCGCGTCACAAAAGGGTGTGCACGGTTTTCAGAGTTCACTCCACGTCGGGTGCTGAGTCAATCTGGAGGGGACTGCAATGGCAATGCGATACACACCGCACACACCTGTACATGGAGAAGAGAGACAGCTGGTTCGCAGGCAGCACGAGGCTCCGCCGAGGAGTGTGCGCGTCGCCGTCATCGGCGCTCCTGGCCAGGCAAATCCCGCCTCGCCGAGCGCTGGGACTCTTGGCGCTGCCCGCCTCTTGGGCGCTGTGGACCCACACGCGCAGGCAGCAGGGCACGACGTCCAGCTCGCGCTGTTCGGCGTCCTGCATGGCCTGCAGCTGTGCGCTCCGCGGCCCCGTCCAGACGCGGCATGCTGCGCTCTCGAACGCGTGCTCCATCCTGCCACACGCTTGACTTGGGAATGGCTGCATGCGGTATGCTCTTTGCCAGGTTTCGCCGACGGTACATACTATGTCCTGTGGGTACGTAGCAGAAAGGGGTGGGGTGGGGCGGGAGTCGCCCCTACAAGGCCTGGTTGGCATATTCGAGGACGGGTGCCATGGCGATAGCACGCAAAAGAAGAAGGGGATAGGGGAAATAACGGTTCCGCCGTCTCTCCACCAATCCCGCGACGAGTTCTCCTCTTTTGGCCAATCAGCAGTCGCCAACTGGTAGAAACCGGCCAAGCTCCCAGAGTCGCAAGGAGCCTGAAGAAGAGAAGCTGGTGCGGGAAGAAGCCCAGGTCTGTGCGCGAGCAGCAGGAGCAGGAGCACGAGCAGGAGCACGAGCAGGAGCCCGCCGCACACACCAGAAACCAACGGCAGTCGTGGCGGGGACCGAGGTCGAGGTCGAGGCCGAGGCCGAGCCGCAGGGCCGCGGACGCAGCAGAAGCATGTGGAAACTGCTGGAGCAGGCGGCCAAGAATGCGTCGGCCAACGCGTCGGGCTACGTGAGTTCCGTGCAGGAGAAGGCGCAGTCGCTGGCGGCGGCCGTGCAGGACGAGGCGTCCACGCTGCTGAATGCCATCGGCACGGCGCGCATCGGGCCCGTGGACGAGATCTTGTACGAAGAACTGGCGGCGTACCGCGAGTTCACCGACTTTTTCTCGGCCGAGGAGCACACGAACGAGATCGCCACGGCCATGGCGGAGAACGAGGAGATCCGCGAGGCGCATGAGGCCATGGTGCCCGTGGAGCTGAGCTACGAGGAGTTCTGGTGCCGCTACTTCTTCCGCCAGCAGCAGAGCGAGGAGCGCTCGCGTCGCGACCAGGAGCGCAGGCGCGCTTTCTTGCTGGAGCAGAAGCAGGAGGTCAGCAAGTCCTCCGAGCTTGCTCACGGTCTGGAAAGTGACGAGGACGAAGACACGGATGACGTAGATGGCGATGACAAGATCGCGCTGGCAGGCGATGACGAGCATCCGCCGGAGCAGTGGGGCGATCAGTTCCAGCCGCCACTAAGTCCTCCCGCAGGTCAAAAGCGCGAGAAAAGCGGGAGTGACGACCAGGAAGGCGTGTGGCTGCTGCGTGCTGCGCGGGATGCGGAGCGTCGTTCAGCCACGCAATGGCGTCAGAAGGCGCGCGAGTTGCATCACCAACTGCAGTTGGCCAAGCAGGAGCGCGACGAGCAAGCGCAAAAGGCATTGAAGGACTGGGAAGACGAGCTCCAGACGTTGTGCGATACGTACGAGAGCAAGATGGCCGAGACGACTCTGCAGATCGATGAAGCGCGTGCTGCCGGGTACGATGAAGGCGTGCGGGAGAGCCAAGCCGTCGTGGAGAGCGTGAAACAAGCAGCGGAAGAAGACATGGCGCGACTGCGGACGCAGTTGTCGGAGATGCAGTTACAACCGTTGGACAATGCAGCGACGGGTGAGAAGATCGCGACGTTAATCAAGGAGAAGAGCGAATTGGAGCAGAAGCTACAGGTGGCTATGGACCGTGTGCACGAACTGGAGAAACACGAAGCGGATGGAGAAACTGCGGCGGCTCAGACATTGGCGGACATGACGAAGGAGAAGGATCTCTGGCGTATGCGTGCACTCAAGATGAAGAAGCTGAAGGACTTGATCCAGACGGAGCTTACGAACCTCAAGCAGGGTGCGGCAAGTGCTTCCACGGATACGGCGCAAACGCCCAGCGCCAGCGGGGGTGTCGTCGTCGATACGAAACTGCAAGCGCGACTTGGAGAACTGCAGAACCAGCTGGCCAACGCACTTGCCAGTGCTGAGATGCGTGCCCGGGAGGCTTATGAGAAGGGTGTGGCGGCCGCGAAGGCCGAGGCCGAGCAGCGCGTGGAGCAGGAGCGTGAACAAGCCTACGACGACGCCTACAAGCGAGCACAGGCGGAGGTAAAAAGTGAGATGGGTGTGCTGCGTGCTGAACTGGGCATGTTCCGTGCCTTCCACGAGAGCGCCGCGCACGCCGCGGACGAGGTGAGCGAGGAGAAGACAGCGCTGGGTCTCCCAGACGACTCGCTGGACGACTTGTCGCTAGCGGATGGAGCCCCCCTGTGCTCGCCGACGTCATCCGTGTCCATATTTACCGACAACGGCAAGAGCGACTTTAGCGTTCCGGAACTTGCCAAGGCCACGGACGACTGGGGCGAGTGGTAGTAAGTATGAGAGAGGATTAGCTCAGCAGAGCTTCCGAGTGCTCTGGCTCCGCGTGTGCCTCTGTAGCAAACGTGGGATTAGCGTGGCTGTATTCTCCGAATGGATTCGTGTTTTTTGCGTCATTTGCTCCGGCGAACGTGCTTTTCCTGTTGGTGCTGCAGCGGTATGCGTTGGATTTATGATGCGGGTTCATCAGCGTTTGTTCCTCGCAGCGTGCGCTGTAGTGGCTCGCATACGGTTGAAGTACGCGCCATTCTCCTGGACCCATTCGCTGAAGATCGTCTCGATTTCAGGTTTGGGATGCTTCCACTGCGTGGACCTATTGGGCATTACCAAAGACGACAGATGAACAAGACATGAGTTTGATGAGATCACGCCACCCAAGCCTTCCTGCACGCGTCGAATGGCAGGCTGGATCAACGCACCGGCTGGCATGGCAACAGAAGTACGGCCGGCCTTTCTCGGTGAAGCGCGTCTCCCAGCCTTCAGGGAGGTTCAGCACGAGGAACTTCTTCATGTCTTGCCAGGTCATCTTGGGCTTCAAGGTCACTGCTGCGCGCACGGGTGATGTAGCGGGAGACACTGGTCGCTGAGCTGGTGGGGAAGGCTGGACATGGAAATCATGAGCGGCGGAACAGGTCAAACAGTGGTGATTTAATTGCCAAGATGCAGCACAAAGGTGAAGCAAGAAGACAACTCTTACCGCGATGGCTACAGGCTCGGCCGGCGCTTCCTGGACTTCTACGTCCACCAGACTGATCGGCTCCGATGGCGTTGGGTCTGCGACCGTCGCATACGCCTCGGCATCTCCGCACAGCTTGAGGAAGAAATCTGCGGCCAGGGTCGATAACCGAATGGTGAAGGCACGGTGTCGAACGGTCAGTAGTAACTAGAGCAACACCCAATTACCGATCATCGTACAACAAACAAACATCATATACACCTTCAATGGAAACACGACCGCACATCTTGGGGTCAAAGATGCTGGAGAGAGTCTTGCGGTGGTCGGCGGAGACAGCAAGGCCAAAGTCACCCAGTACATCATCCAGCATTGCGAAGGCGACCTGTACAGCAACAGCAGCCAATATCAGTCAAGTACCATTTGTGAGTCAACTGCGCCAGCAGAAGTCAACGTGCATCACTCTTGCAAAACCTCTGTTTTGCGGCACACGTACCTTTCCCGGAACCTCCGCCACAGCAGCTAGGGCTTTCTTGAGGCCGTTGTAGGGTCTCTCGGGGCATCGAGCCAGTAAAATGCCCTTCATGGCTGCAAGGATGTCATGCGCCGACGCTTCTGCCTCAAGACCAGCCTCATTCAGATTGGACACGACCCGAGGAATCAACTTGTGCTTCTCGTTCTCCTGCAGCAACTGTTGAACCTCTTCCTGCAACGCAAGAAGTCTGAAAAACATGCGCACATATCTGGGCGTTAATCATTCGGTTGAAAAGTCGATGCAACAGGTTGGAAAACCCCACCCCATACCTCTTAGCACTCGCTTCCTGCGCGGCAAGCTGCTCTTGTCTCTCCTGTTCCAGCCTTCGTCTCCACCGTGACGCGGCTTCATCTGCAGTGATAGTTGACGTATGCAATAGCTGTTGAACTTG
Organism: Halophytophthora batemanensis; assembly: GCA_023338225.1. Taxonomy (NCBI): domain Eukaryota; phylum Oomycota; class Peronosporomycetes; order Peronosporales; family Peronosporaceae; genus Halophytophthora; species Halophytophthora batemanensis. The sequence goes on from JAADYK010000145.1 coordinate 13,318, forward strand.
GACTTTCAGTCGCTGGACTTGTTCGTGTGCCTCGCGCTTCGCCTGCGCCATCGCAGCCACGGAATCCTGCAGTTCGCGCAGCTTGTTGTCCTTCTCATTGTCGTCCTCTGTCGTTTCCACTCTTGGTGTCACGATCTCACCAGCCAAATACTCTGCACCCATTGATATGGGCACAGACGTTCCCGTTGGTCGACGTTCACGCTTCCTGCTGCTGCTGCTAGTCGATACATCTCCAGCTGCAGCCTTCCTAGCCTTCTTCACATCAAATCGGAACGCGACGTTCACTATACCAGCTGTGGATGAGGTAGATAAGGCAGATTCGAGCGAGACTCGCTCCTCGAAAATGTGGCCTTCCGCTGTGATCGCCGACCCGACAGAGATCTCACACTCACCAATCAAGCTGTCCGTCTTGCGCTGCTTGTTAAAAACGCTCACAGAGAGCTTTGGTGTCAGTGTTTCTCCGAGGGTCATCGTCTCGAGCATCGCGTGCCATTGCGATTCAAAAGCTGGGTTTACAGAGACGTCGAAAAAGTCCACGGCCCAATCGTCAGGATATCCTTCGACCGCGAAGTCACAGGCTGTCAGCGGATCGTACGCGGTGCAGTATAATCTCGCGTTCCCCACGTTGCGTCCCACCGGAAGGGCTCTGCGCACACTCAAGACCACAAAATGACCCTGTTCTTTGGTGGGGTCATCAAGGATGAAGCCGATTTTCTTCCCTTCCTGGGCGTTTCCAGGTGCGCGGGACGCCTGAACTGTGTCAGTGAAGACTACAGGTCGGTCGATGCGACGGTCGCATTCTTCAGGCTCCTCAATAACGATCTGCGTCTTGAAGTTCCATTGAGTGGTGCCTGTCCCGCTGGTTCGTGCCACACGGGTGGAGAAGATCTTGCCTTGTGGGTAGAGTGCCAAGATGGCATACGTGTCCTGGTGGCCAGAGATGAAGTCCTGGAACTCCTCCCACCGTGTCTCCACACTGGCGTGTTTGCCAACCACCGCGTACCGCACTCGCAGTGATGATGCAGTGTGGGAAACAAAAGCCACCAGCGCACGCAGCGACGAGGATGGCGACGAACCATACTGCGAGAACGTCTCCGCAACAAGTTGCTGGAAGCTCGGCTTGCTCAGTTGAGCCAGGTATTCGCCGTCAACCGAAAACTCCAGGACGCTGGGAGACACTGACCAGAAGAAAGGTGTCTCAATCTGGGACAGCAGATTTCTCAGTGTTGACACGAAGGTCCCATTCTCCACTAGGCATAAATGTAAGCTACTTGGCCGTTGCTGACTCAGCAAGCTCACAGAGCCGTGACGACGCCTGTAGACCACACGTAAGCGAGCCAGGACGGCCAGAATCGCACTATCCACTTCAGGAAGACACAAGGCGGTGATGAGGCCATGAGGTGATCTGGTGAAGGCTTGTTCCCGTGATCCATCGTGTGTATCTTGGAGCCGACGCGTGAGTTCACTGCTGGAGAGATGCGCGGCCAGGTTTTGGATATCGAATTCGTCCTCATGCACGATGAAGTCAGCGGCGAACTTAAAGATGGGGTCTCGTGCTCGAATCACGAGGGTTTTGTTCCTGTCCAGCGACACGGTCACGAGATGCCACTGCTCTCCTCGAGAAAGCTGCATGAACCGAGCGAGCGCATGGTCGAACCTGCGCTCAATCTCGTTTAGTTTCCGCTCGCGCACGATTACTGTAAACAACTTGAAGGTCACTGTGCGGCTGTTTCCTCGGTGGTGATAGTTGTCTGACAGCCATCCACAGTCGACTCGCACTGCATCTAGCATGAGTGCGAGAAGTAATTGCGTCAACTGGAGTCCACGATTCAGCTCCATGTGCTCGATTGCGTCATCTGAACTGTTCACGGTGAACCCTTCTTGCAGTACGCGGACCACAAAGTCGCTCTGAGCGATGGATTCGAGAGTGCTCACCCCAAACAAGCTGTGCCACATACTCGTTACGTCATTTGTCCCAGTTCGCGTCTCCAAGTGCACTGCGAGCTGTTCACAGACTCGTTGCAGATCGAACCTTTTCACACGATGCATGACATCGCTGGAGGTGGAGAGGAGCAGCTCCGACAGAATATCCCCACTGCTCTTGAACTCCGGTTGCTGGCTGCTGTTTTCACCCGGTCCTGTTGGCTTCGTGATAACCACATCGTCGTGAAGCATGAGTGCATAGGAGAGTCGCTCGAGCTCCCCCACTTCTAGATGGACCTCCGCCTTCGTTTCAAGTGCCTTGCACATGATGAGTAAGTCCGTTTTCCGGATATTCTCGTGAAGTTGCTGCAGTTGGTCTTGAAGAACCTCTCGAAGCACTGGGCTACTCTCTGCGACAGCGTCCAAGCGAATCAACACATCGGAGAGATAGCAAGGCTTTGATGGCATGCCACCCCTAGACGGAACTTTTGACGCCATCTTCTCCACGTACGACACGAACGATTGTCGAGCGATTGCATCGCTGTCGAAAGTTCCTACCGAAGGTTCTAGTCGGCTCATAAGAAGTTTCACATCTTCCAAAGGCAGGTGCAATCCCAGCACTGCCAAGAACTCGGTAAATTCCGACTGTTCCATCTGTCCACTACCGTCGTCGTCAAATTGCTCGAAGATCCTCTCCGCAGTGCTCGAATGCACGTCATATTCTTCAGAAGACACCTCGAGGCTCACAACACGCTGGAAGATCACAGCTCCCGTCTCTGCTCCTTTCGAGGAGCCGGGTTGGACATTGCTGACTGCTGTTGAGCTTGTTGAATGGACCCACGACCCCATCGAGCAACTGAACCCGAATGTTTCATAAGCCAAGTTCACGATCTCGTCGCAAAGCGGGGAGATGATGGTGTCCAGCACTTCCGCTGCTGTCTCTTCGCTTGCTTCCCTTGTGGTGCCCAAAGTAAGCTGCTCTTCCCACACGCGGTCCTTCAGGATCCAGTCGCCAAACTCAGCCAGACTGACTTCTCCATCTCCGTTGACGTCGAATTGGTCCAAGAGAAACTGCTTTTGGCCCCGGCTGAGCGTTGGTTGGATTTGCAGCAACTCAAAGACGCGCTCAAACTCCTGCGCCGTCAATGTACCCGAGCTATCTGCGTCAAAGGAGCGGAAGACCTCCTCAAGCCGAGCACGCTGGTCATCGGAGGCGCCAATTTTCTCGATCAGGATGGCTCGAAGCTGCTCGCCAAACGTCTCACTGGGAAGGCACTCGTGCAGAAAGCACTGCTCGCACAATTTGCTTCTCTTGGGTAGCAGCAGGTAGCAGGTTCGGCAAAACGTGTTGACACAGTTGGAGCCATTGCATGCGAAACTGTCGCTGTTGCTGGTGGACGTATCTCTGGTATTGTTTTGCCGATTTCCCCTTCCAGTAAACAGTACCCTGGCGCCGCAGTCAGTGCACTGAACGTGACTCGACCCGCTCTTTCGCCCACCAATGAGCCGAGGTAATGCCGCTGTCTTTTCCGTGTCTCCCAACGCTTGCTGCTTGTGCTGCAATAGCGACGCAAACTTCATGGAACGTTTGTTCTCCAGCTCTCGCAGACGCTCGGATTTGTGCAGCTCTATTGCGTTGGAGGGAATAGTGTACATTGGGAAGCCAGTGCTGACACCGTGTGGAGATGGTGCTGAGAAGAACGGCGGCATGCTGTCTCTCCTGAGAGAAATAGATGCCCGTCGAGGAGGTAGTACTCGTTCTCCCATTTCTTGGGCGTCAATAGGGTCATTGTGAAGGGTGGCAGCATAGTCTGCATCCAGTAGCTTGAAGAATGTCTCCACGGGTGACGATGTCTGAAGCTGGCCCAATTGAAGCGAAGGTATATCGCGGGTTTGCTCGGGCGATTGGCGCTTCCCAGCTACCAGGAGTCCCGAAACTTGGGCAAAGCGATGCAGTTGTGCTGCCAATGGGGAATTTTGCTCCAAGATCTGCGATGCGATTCTCCGACGTCGCGTTTGTTCAGAACCTGTAAACTCGATGGCGGGAAAGCGAACTTTTCTGTGGACGAGAGGCTGTCGTTGCTGGCCCAGTGCCAGTCCAGTAGCTCCGTGGAGCTCAATTTCAAGGACACCTTCACGGTGGAGCGGCTCCGGAGTCTCATCGTCTTCGTCCAGTACCGGGACATCACATGCCATTTGTTCCTCACGAATGTCGGAATCGAACAGGCTCAGGATTTTGCTCGTGAAGACGATACCATTCGAGACACCTTCCTCTGTCCCGCCAAAGAGCAAGCCAAGCTTGTCGTCGTAAGACCCATCGGCTTTAAAGCCCAGGACCTGCAACTTGCGTCGGCAGTCTGCGTTATGCATGGTTGCTGTCTTGGAAAATTCCAGCTTTAGTTCTCGCAGTCCAATGCCGCAGCTCTTGGCCTGTCGTAAGAAGTCCTCCTTTGCGTCCTCGTATGCCCGTCTCTTTTCCGCTGCGAGCGTGCTGCCCGTGGTAACGATTGTGTCGGACTTCTTGCTCAAACTGCTCGTTGATGGGCTCTTCCCCATGGGTGGTTCATTAGCCACACTGGATCTCCTGGTGTTAGGGCCCAAAGCTTGCACCTCGTCCTCTCCTTCCTCCTCCTCCACGATCTTCTCGCCCCCTTCTAAGCGGAAGCAGGGCTTATCAGAATACACCGAGATCCAAAAGCTCCCTACATTTGTAGCCCCCGTGGCTTTGTCCTGTACCCCAGTCAGCAACATACAGTCAGTATGCCACACATGAGGTAATTGCTTCAAAAAGAGGGCTTACCGTGCGCATGTACATGCTCGGGATGATGCAGTATCTGCCAGGTTCCATAGTAGCATCAACCTGCGACGTTATAAATGAGCACGGCGTTGACCAATTCATTCTTAGGATCAAACACAGTGTATCCCACTCACCGATACAGCTTGTTTGAACGTGTACGCCGGCTGAGGAACGCCGTCGTCGTCGACTCCGGCAATGACCGACCCCGGGATAACCGCTGGTGGAAGTTTCTCGGGGCGTTGACCGCTTTGGAACATCGCACGGTCTTCTGGTTTGTAGAGTCGATAGTACGCGTCTGGCTTTCCCGCAGGTTCCCTGATCTCGAACTTGTTTGTGCTTTCTTCGACAGCACTGAGCGAGCAAATGTGGAACCCCACAGGAACCAGCTTGAGGTTGGTTGTACCGCGTGGATCCTCTTGGCTTAGTGAGGCGAAAATTCGCGCCCGTTCTTCCAGCACGAGCTCAAAGTGCGGATTGTTCACCCAGGTACTCTTAGTCGTGTTCCCACCACAGTTGCTTTCATTCCAGCGTCCTTCCGTCCGTCGTCCGTGCCACGAGTCCGGAAAGTCTGCGAAACCAGCATGCAAACGGGTGAGTTACCCTACATCCCAATGCATTTGATGAACTTCAATGGACACTTGAGAGCAAACAGTGTCCGCAAAACGCACCGATCCCTGCGAAAAAGTGCGTGAAAGACTGCATCCACGCGTCGAACGCCATAAAAAAGGTGCCGTCGTTGGAGTTCACGTCCACCACGTCTTCTTGAGCGATCTCCTCCGCGCTCACAGTCCCGTGCGAGCTCACGCTCATAAACACCCGTCTTTCGGCGTTGATTCCGATATGACGCTTGATGATCTTGAAGTACTTTTCAATCACGTCCTCGTTTTCCGAGCGCTCGTCACTCGAGTCGGACCATGGTCCTGTCTGTTGACATACATCACGCCAAAACAAATGTCACTATTTCGCACCAGCTGGATGGATTCCTGGTCTCGACTCATCTTGCACAAGATATTCATACCCATTCGCCCATACCCCACGGGTTTCGCAGTTTCACAAGCCGAACAGTTTCACCCTTCGCGGTTTGGATCTCCCCCACGTCCACAAGGGCATATGCATGCTTGAAATATAGCCCATTACCGGCACTTGACTCCACTGCCACACCCGCCGTCGACGTTGGAGGCGGCTGGATGGAGCACCCCATGAGCGTTCCGGACGACTTGTACCGCGTGAGTTTCTCCCAGAACGGATCGCCATTCTGTTGCCCCGGTTTGACCGCAGCGTAGGGATCTTCGCCGTATCCAGGAAACCCGCTCTTCAAGATTACTTGCTCAGAGCACATGCCAGTGAGATCGTTGAGCGCCACATCCACGAAGCCGCCAATGAGCATCTCGTAGCTCCCATGCAGCTTGGCATACGCTTTTTCCAACAAAGAGACCCTGCAGATATGACCCATAGCGACACGCGAAGAAAAATAGCGAGAAGAACAAGTAAGAACAGATAAATGTGCTGCCAGCGCAAGCAGCGAACAAGCTTACCAGAGCTCGTTTGGGTTCCGACATCTAGCGAAGTACGGCTTGCCCGGTTTGGAATCAGAGAATCCAAAGACTGGGAACCGGTCGTCGATCACGACGTAGTTCCAGACAAAGTTCTGAAGGAAGCAAGACAACAGCCGACCGAAGTTGCCCGCCACGTCAGTCGGATTCAGTACTTCTGACCCCAATTACACCGGGCAAACAACGCGGAAGCCACACAAGATCACGCGCACCTTCATAAACTTGCAGACAAACAAGCCTTTCGATTTGTATTGGTCACCTCGCCAGAAGGCCTGTTCCAGCAAGTCCGACCTGGTGGCAACCACGCTCAAAGCGCCTGTACGAGTGAATCACAGTGGGCAATAGCGCCAATGATCGCACCACGTCAGTCAGGCAGTCAGGCACACGAGTCCGTGGCTGAGCATACACGTACTCAGAAACCAGCAGTCGCCAAGGTTGCCCTGGATGACGTCTCCGGAGCACACGCCATCAGCAAAGAGCGTCGCGTCCGAGGCAAAGGGACGATCAGCTACTGATGCCATGGCGTAGGCGCTGTCCTCGTCCTCGTCCTCGTTCGACGGCTCGACTTGATCGTCTTCGCTCTCGTTTTCCCTGCAGTCGACAAACAACTAATACCGGTCATGAGCTGTTCGCAAAAAGATGCATGCGAGTGCACTGTGCTCACTGTACCTGTCGTTGGGTTCTTCCTCATCACAGGCATACCGCGGTCTTTCCCAGCGAATTTTGCCGCGCTTCAATAGGCCCAGCACCTTCATCTGGTGCTGAGACCCGCCCTTGGAAGGTAACAGTTCACCCGACTTGCACATTGCTGCCGCACCATTGGGATCACTACTGCTGGGGCCAAACGTCGGGTCCGTGAAGAGTTTTGAGTCTGCGTCCGTGAATGTCTTGAGCGCATGTTTGATCTTCTCCTGGAGCAGCTGATCCGCGAGTCGCAGTCCGCGCACGAGCGCCCGCCCTGCCAGACCCTTGATCTTCACCGAGATGACCGTGTCTTGGCGCCCCGAGACGACGGTGATGCCCAGCTTCTTCAGCTCTTCCTCCAGCGTGTGGAGATCCCCCTCGTGGCCGGTCTTCATCTCGGCGGCGGCTGTGACTCTTGGTGCTGGCTGGGTGATTGAAGAGTGAGGATGAACGGAGCAGTAGGCAGCGAAAGGTCACAAGCGCGGGGATACTTATCGGGGAGCCGGGTGCCACACACGGGAGCTGGTCTTGTTCACATTATCGCTACGGACCAATGCAGCTACCACCGACTACGGTGCTGGAGGAATGGACGCTTTCTCCATCCCCAAACGTGCAAGCAATAGCACCCACGGAACCACGATCATCACCACCGTCCCGAGTGCCATGGCGCGACGCTGCTTCGGCTCCTCTTGGACGATATCTTCGACGTATCCCATGCTCTCCTTGAGGTTCTGGATGCATTCCGCCTTCAGCTTCGCCAGTTCCATCTCCGTGGCAAGCTCTGCGTCTGAGATATCGGCGAGTCGTTTCTGCTGCAGCTCGTCGCATGACGTTTGTGACCCGAAGATCCGACGCAGCTCCTGGTTCCAGGTCAAATGAGAAGAACAAATATTGGCGGATGCACTTGTGAGCGCCGACGTAGCGGCCTTCAGCTTTTCTGTGGAAGCCCTGAAGACTACCGTGCTGTCGCTCGCAGGTTGCTCTTCAACGTGCGCGAGATGTTTCTTGAGTGCTGCTTGAATGTCGTCGCCAAGTGAATGAACCGTTGGTTTACTTGGGTGCATCGCGCGTATATCGTCGGAGACCAACTCGTTTGGGTAACAGATGTCGTTTCTCGCGTCCTCATCTTGCTTGTTGGCATGCTGGAGTGTTGTCTCCGTCAGGGTCTGCGACTGAGGTTGTCCCGCCATGCTAGCGTTGAGCTGAACCATCGCATATTCACCGATGCCAGTCGGCAGCGAAGCAGAACTATCCTCCACGCCGAAGTTAAACTGAGGCATAGCTTTTTGGATGGATTTCTGGGGTGGAGAGGGCAAGCGCTTTGCCGGGACGCTTAAGTTCACGCTCTTTGCAGCTCTCATTGCCGTCTGTGCACTCTCCTGTCGCTCAGGCTCCGCCTGCAACATCGACATAAAGTCAGCACCAGCAACCACCTCAAATACCAAAGGATACCTCCACCAGTTCAAACAACTCACCTGTCGGGGCTTCGGCGTAGACCTCGTCGTAATGCTTTCCAGGCTGGTCATCAAGAGGACAGCCTTGAACGACTCGAACTCCTGTCGTTGCACGCATCGAGCAAGCACAGCATGAGAATAATGGGCTGGGCAAGACTCGTGGAAATCGCCGACAACTGAGGAAAAAGTATATAGAACCAACCGCTGGCACCACCGCGAAGACCACAAGCGTGATCCCATCCAGGCTCGAGATGCGCTTGGCAAATACGTAAGCCATGCAGTTGGTCTCGTCGAACTCCAAGCTGTCGATGCAGGAGTACGGGATGTTGTACAGGATCGTTTCTCGAGGCTGCTGGTGGTAAAACGTCGCTACGGAATCGCCGAAGTCAACCCATTCATCAACATTGATAGGCATCTGCAGTTTCAGACGTAGCAAGCAGCGCGGTGAGTTCTCATCGTGTCCTACACTCAATCTGCTCATGCAGATATGGAGCAAGTGACACGCACCAGCTTGCTCTTGTCGCCCGAGGAAATCCAACACTTTCGCACGTTGTACGCCCGACAAATGTTGGAGCGCCGGTTGAGCACGTTCACCTGCTTCCGTGCGAGTCTAGCATTTCTCTGGTGAGATACGACACACCGCCGTGTTAATCCCTACTGCCTTCACTCCGAAGTAAATAGCAGAACGACAGCGACAGCGAGGTGAGCATACCGACTCGATGGTTCCGTCGACAGGGAGGACACCCAGCAGAATGGAGTCCAGCTGCTTGAGGCTCTCTTTGAAGCGCTGCAGTATTGCCAACGCTCTCTCCCCATCCGTGCGGCGCAGTACGCACAGCACACTCGAGAGCGCCATGAAGAAGAGCTGTTGCAGCGGGAAGTACGCCGTGTGCAGCAATGCGTCGGCCAGTTTTACCACCAAGTAGTGCTCCTCCGTCATCACGCGGACTGCGTCTTCCGGACTCAACGCTGCAGCCACACGCCGCAGCCGAAGCGCAAAGCCCAATCGCGCACTCAAGGTATCGCGGTCGTTTGTGGCCAGCTTCACCAGCCTCGCCAGCTTCATCACCCGTGTCATCGTCTACGGAGCACCCAAACGCGCACAAAACGTCTGTCTCCACACTGCGCGTCCACGCAGCGCGCGCGTGCACACAACTTCCCAGCACGCACCTTTTGCCTGCAGTTCCGAGAGAACCCGCGGCTGGCCGCATTAACCTGCGCGATCGCGCGCTTGCGGGCTTGATCCTGGCGCTCAACCCCGCGAGTCGCGCCTGCGCACAGCGCACCCACATGAACAGCGTCAGCGATGACCGCGCACTGCACAGCGCTTAGCAGGCGCACTCGCAAGTCCTAGCGCACGGACCTTCGCGAGCTATGGCGGTCACCTCCATGCCGGCACGCGCAACCCAGCAGCTTCAACGGAGACAATCGGCGAATGAGCGTCAGTGCGGACTCGCATGTTGGTCACAGTCTGGGAAACGTGCGTCAGTGGGTTGCACCTGGGTTTATGGCCAAACGTTCGTATCTGATCCGCGGTTGCTTGCTCTGGCAGGATTCGGGAAGCCACGGCGATGGAGAAGGCGGCGCTGCTGGTGCAGAACCTGCAGCTGCTGGGCTTCTCTGCGCCGGAGGACACAGAGCTGCACGGCGCGTCGTTCGACCGGCCGAACGAGAAGCTGCTGCCGCACACGCTCCACTTCTTGCTGGAGAAGCTGGACACGCCGGCCGCAAGGGTGCGAGCGCCCGCAGAGACCCATGGCGCAGTCCGCTGTCGCGTGCAGCGCTGACTACTTTTGACTGCGTGCCGCAGGAGCTACGCTACTACTGGCCGACGGTGACGCCGCAGGACAAGGCCAAGTTCAAACGCGTCGTGCATGTAAGTTGCCATGGTCTCTTTGCCCATCGGCGCCTTCTCTCGCGGCTTGCATCTTAGCGAGTCTCACGTGGTCGCGGTGATGGGAATGCGTGTGGTGCACTACAGACGGCCCTCTTGGAGCTGGAGAAGCAGCAGGCACTCCCCATAGGGGCCAGCCAACCGTCTCGTGTCAGCACGGGTTACGGGCCGCGGTGAGGTGCATCTCTGTCTCCCTGCGTTGAGTGCATCCAGAGTTCCAGCTCGCTTAAGCGCTCACGATGGCGATATGTCCAGCCTCGTTGATTTACTGTGGCGACTGTCGACGCACGTGGTAAAGACTACGTTGAGTCGCGACTTCCCAAGGTATACACTGCGCACCCCACCAACTACCCGTGATAGCGTCTCCACCGCTGCAGCACTCAAAGCGCTCAAGGTACTGCGTCGCCGAGCGAAGTCGAGGCGTTGCTGTACAACCTAGCCTGACGTAGTTTATCGTTGTACATGGCTGCCGACAGGCACAGATCGCTGTTAAAACGCAGCGGTTCAAGCACCAGTGCGTGACCCGCAGTCAGGTGCAGGGCCAATGGAGCAGCTTCGCGACGGAGATCACGCAGCACATCCAGGGCGTCTCGACTCTTCAGGAACAGATCCAAGAAGAGCAGAGTCAGCTGGAAGCCACAGCAACCCACACAGCATTATCTCCGGAGTGCGAGACCAATCGGAGAGCAAAGTTGCAAGCGACTGAGAAGGCGTGGCGCTGCATCGCAGCACAAATGAACTCTGCGCAGTTCCGCCGAGACCAGCGCTTGCTTCAGGCAACAGCGCAGTACAACGAAAACCAGCCAGAGTTGAGTGCGATCAAGCTGCGACCACGACACGAAGGCTCTACGGACGAAAGCGTGCGCATAAACCTTCGTGATGTGGTGGAAGACGCCTCAGCGCTTGTTCGAAGCGCGCGCAGTCGCCTTGAACAGAGCGACTTCGGTGGGTTTGCCCAGACTCAGGGTGGGTTGGAAACGACTGCGGTGATGGAGGCTAGTGCCCGACATCTGTCCACACTTAGTTCCATGGTGCAGCAGCTGCAACGAGCACTGAGCAAGCTCAAGGACGCCAATGAACACGAAGCTCGCGCGCTGTGCATTGGGATGGCCGAGCAGGACGACACGAGTGCTGACCACGCTGCAAACGACAGCAAAGCGCTGCATCTCGCAGCCAACACTGTGAACTTATGCCCACCGACACCAGCACTGCCACCACACGAAGAGTCGAACCTGGTACACTCTCTGAAGAAAGTGTCAATGGCAGGGGCTGGTGGCCAGAATGCTGTTTCCCGGTCCCACAACGCTGTGTTTGAACATGGGGATGGCACCGTTCGAAAGCTGCAGTACGACGACGATATGAAGGGCCAATAGGTCTGCAAGGCTATCAACGACGTCTACTTTCACCTTGAACACCAGGCCACCAAGTCTATACATCAAGCAAAGAGGAAAGGCTAACCAGAGTGACGCGCGTGAACGTCCATTGGTCCACTGACTAGTGTCTCGCCTTGTTCAGCGTATCTATCTGAGCTGCCAGTGCGCGTTCATGACGATCTGTGAGCTCCATGATGCGTTCGCTGGCATGAGCGCGCTCCGTATCGAAGAGTTTCTCCATTCGCGCGCGCTCACGGCGGTCCGTGCCTGCTTGACGTAGCAGATGTTCACGTTGCTCCTCGGCGTGGTGTTCCTCTTCCAGCAGTTGCAGTAGCTCCTCATTCTGCCGTCTTCGCAGCTCATTGACTACTTCATTGTTGGTATTCTCCAACTGCTCCTCGCCGTCCACGTCGTGTTCGTCACCGTCGTCGTCGCCGCTGTCATCGTTCAAAGGTCCGGGATAACTACGTGTCGTGGCTGGACGCTGGCAATACGTGTCAGCAGCAGTGCGAGACCGCCTGGACATTGCACTCATTGGCCTCCTCCCCACTCTAGTGTCTTTCTGCACTGTAGCGTTGTGTCCGCCAATGTCCACCGACGTCTCAGGCGTCGACAGCGAGCGGGTATGTAGCATCGTCGCTGAAGCCGAGCGTGGTCGACCGACGCTTGCGCCACTGAGACTGGCGGCCAGGTGCTTGGGCAGCTCGAACTTCTTGGTCACCTTCATCTTGTAGAAGCTCTCGAGGATCTCATGCTTGTGTCTGCTGGCCGTCTGCTTGATCTGCTGGCGCCGTCGGATGAGGTTGGCACGCTGCTCTTTGAGCTGCCGCGTGCGCTGGTCGTCACTCTCGATCCGCGCCAGCAGCAGCGCCGAGCGGTAGGCGTCTTGCTTGTTCTTCCTTGCTAACGCTGCCTGGATCTCCTCTTCTCGTAGCTTGGCCTCCTGGAGACGTGCACGTACCAGCGCGTACTTGTGTTCCTGCATCTGCTGCGCTGTCGCCGCCTTCTCCTCCGTCTTGCTCAGGATCGCAGCGCGTTTGAGACGCTGCCGAGCTTCCATCCGCTCGTACACGCGTCGTCGCTCGCGCTCCAGCTTCGCTTCTTCTCGTCGGTGGCGTTCCAGCTCAGTCTGCTTGTCGCGCTCACGCTGTGCCAGTCTAGCAGCCGCCTGGCGTTCCTGCTCCCGTAGTCGCTCACGACGCTGCTGCTCCATATTCGCCAGCTGTGTCTGGACGCTTTCGATGAGCTGCTGCTTGCGCTGTGCCTGGTGGCGAACTTCTTGTTCACGTGCCTGGCGGTCCGCCTCGAACTGGCGCCGTCGCTCCTCGCTCTGCTGGTGCTTGTGTGCGGCAGCCTCCAGCAGCACCTTGCGCTGCTGCGCGTGGTCTTGCAGCACGCTCGCTACGCGTGCCGAGTTGCGCTGCTGCTTGAGCGCGAGCTCCTGCGCTTTGGCTCGCTTCTGGCGCTCGCGCTGCTCCAGTCGACGCTGCTCTCGTGCTGCCATTTCACGTGTCTTCTGGGCCACTTCGCGCTCTTGAGCCAGTTGATACAGCTCGGCTTGCAGTCGCGCCTCCTCCTGGCGGCGCTGTCGCTCCTTGTCACTCTGCTGCGCGTCACGCCGACGCCGCTCTTCCTCCTGCTTGGCGCGCTGTTCGCGGCGCACGAGCTCCATCTGCCGCGCTTGGGCCTCTTTGCGCGCGTGCTCTAGCTCGCGACGGTTCTGCTCCGCCTTCTCCAGCTCCTGACGGCGCTTGAGTTCATCCGCCTCGCGCTGGCGCTGTGTGCGTTCTTTGGCTTGCAGCTCAGCCTGACGTCGCTGCTCGCGGTCTTGGCGCTCGCGCTCCGCTTGCAGCTCCGCTTGTCGTAGCTCTAACTGCAGCATCTGCTGCACTTCAAGCGCTTGGCGCTGCTGGATGCGCTCCAACTCCTTCTTCTCGCGCGCGATGACTGTGAACTCGTGCTGCGAGCTGGTGGAGCCGCCTCCAAGCGCTCCGCCCACGGGTGAGCGGCAGTAGCTGCGTGTGCGGAGCGACATGCCGCCGTGAACGCCGCTCAATTCCGCCTCCAGCAGCTCCCGCCGCTGCGCGCGCACGTTGCGCAGTTGCTGCTGCCGGGTCTTTTCATAGCGAGCCGCACGCTTGGCGACGAGTTCGCGATCCTCGCCCTTGGCTTGCTGCAGGAAGTGCTCCAGCGGCTGCTGCACCAGTTCATGCGGCTCCACGCCCAGCATGCGGCATGCCTGAATCCCAACGACCGGGTCGCACCGCCACATCGCTAGTCAGCACCAAGTGCAAACAACACGACACCTCTCTCGAGCACCACGCACCTCAATTGACCGCGGACTGCTCAGAATGGGCCGCGCCGCGGCGTTTGTCTCGTCAAAGTTCTCGAGCGTGAGCCGCGCGTCGCCCAAGCTGCCCGTGGGCGCCATCCTCTCCGTGTCGCGCCCAGCCACCTGAGTCTTGAAGCTTGTCCGGGGCCCGCGAGAGCCAAGAAGGCAATGCCACGTCGACCAAGCGCGCGGCCACCGTCCATTTTCGCTCCGAAGCCAGCCCCCAACACGACGTATTTTTAGCGACCCTCATGCTCCTCCGCCATACTGCGCATAGGCTCCACGCCGCCATTGACACGCATGCGCGAATGCAGTGCCACCTCGCTGTCGTCACTCCATCTAAAGACCCACGACTCTTCAACCTCGAGCGGACCGCAATACCAGCAAAAGCAAAACGGCTCGAGGCTGCCCGGCGCCACGGCCGGCCGAGAAACCTGCCCAAGTGTTGAACAAAGCACTCAGTCGCCCGCAGTCAGCCTCTTCCCACCCGCGTGCGTGCTCACGTCCACAGCCCGAGTCTTCAGCACGTCCAGTGACTATGAGCTCCTCGGCATCGTCGAGGTATGCGGATGCCAGTGCGACGGGCGGCGAGAGCCACGTCCCCATGGTCGCGGGCGATGACATGGACCCCAGTCTAGGTGAGGAAAGAGCCTTTGAGTCTGCTCGTGCGGTCCGAATGTTCAGTCGTGCAGCGCCTGATAGTTGAGATGGACCTCTGTGGACGAACCAAACTGCATGCAGCTGGTGGCTTCCGCGTGATCTACGACCGAGAGACGCCGTTCGAGCTGCGCATCCAGGTCAGGTGGCTACGTTAGACTTGCTTTCGTCGTCTCCGTGCGCCTGACTGACACTGCAATTGCTTCTTGTGCACGCAGGACGCCGACAACACCCCGCAGCAAATCGGAACACTGGAAGCCATCAAGGTCAAAATCCTCATTCTGGTACGTGATCACTCCTTCAGTACAGTGCACGAACCGCACAACTATTGGCGACAGCTTCTGACGGTGGCTTGTGCTTGTGCTACCAACGTCCAGAGTGACGAGGCGGACATCCACGTTGTGCGTGTGGAGCTCTCGACCGAGAGTGACTTGTTCTTCCTCTATTCGCACACGTGCGATCTCGAGAGCTTCCGCGCCATGCAGGAGCAGCAGAAACTCATGGTGGATTTCGCCGACTACGCCAACGTGCTCATCCGCATGCTCAACAACTGCATCAAAGAGCCACACAACCACTTGGCCGTCTACCTCATGCAGGCTGACGGTCGCGCTCGACTTGACTTCATCCAGAACATGGAGTACAAGTTCATCGAGCTGCTCTCCGTGGATTTCATGCGCGCCGCCGAAGACACCATCCGCCAACACATCACCTTCCGCTACACCTCCATGAAGTCTCGTCTCCAAGTGCTGCAGACTCGTCTCCACGTGCGTCCTCCTTGATTTGGTTTGTCTTCCAAGTCCCATAACGACCCTAACGACCCCTCTCGACGTCTTTTAGGAGGTGAACAACATCGTCAAGACCAAGAACCCGTCGTTACTGCTGCAGGTAGGCAACGTACGTACCAGCGAGTCGGCGGCCGGTCTGCCTTGCACACCCTGCCATGCTCTGCTGTTCCTCTTCTGGTCCCATTCTCACGACAATTCCTTGTACATCTCCTGGTCTGCTGGTCGCAGCTCCAGAAGTCTGGGCCAGCTCCAGCGCCGTCATCGGGCAGTAGGAGCCGCTACCTTTCTCACTAAAGATCCCTTATCGCCAACCCCTTGGCGTTTGCACAACCATCGCTCGCTCCTTTCTTCGTGCTTCCCCTGTGTATTTAAGTGCTATTCATGAAAGGAAGACATGCCAAGAGCGGGAGGTAGACATGCTGCCATGCACACCCACCCTCTCAGCTTCGTACTGTCTTCCTCCACCCTGCTGCAGCTCCCACTCTCTCAAATGTCCTTCGATGTCTCCACGGAGTCGCAGCCTATGCCTCTCGCCGTCTCTTCTTAGCGGCAGCCCCAGAATCGCGTCCACTGTCCTCGCGCTTCCTCTCCGTCTTCACGTGCACCTCCTCCTTCACACCACTTGGTCTGCTACGACCACCACTGCCTTGTCGAGACGGACTTCCCTGGCGGGAAGCACGGTCGGCCGTGTTGTTGTTACTGCCGTGGTTGGCACCGCCACCGTTCATCTGCTTGGCCTGCTCGCGTCGGATCTTCTTGGTCTGGTACTCGTGGGATGGCGGCAAGTTCGTGATCGGCGGGAGACTCGCCGGGTTCGACGGAGCAAACGGACGCGATAGGAAGTAGACAGCCTTGAGACAGTCCGAGGCAGTAAGTCGCTGCTCTGGGTCCAGCACCAGCAGTGCCTCAATGAGGTCCATGGCGCCCTTGGGCAGGATGCGCTTGCGACCCGTGGTCTCCCGGATGAGGTAGTCGCGAAGGCGCTTCGGCTTGGGTTTATCCGGCACGAACTTGCTGCTCAGAGGCAGGAACTTATAGTCCGGCCACGACTCAGTGGTAGGGGTGCCACAGATGTCGAAAATCTTGGTGATCTGCTCCAGCTCTGTCTTGCCCTGGAAGATCGGGTGGCCAATGTAGAGTTCTGCAAAGACGCAGCCGATGCTCCACATATCGATACTGGCGTCGTAGCTCGTGGCGCCCAGCAGCAGCTCCGGCGGCCGGTACCACAACGTCACCACCTTGTTCGTAAAGAGTTGGTCCCCCCGAACTGAGCGAGCCAGTCCAAAGTCCGCCACCTTGAGCAGGTGGTCGCGCGTCATCAGCAGATTCGAACACTTGATGTCACTATCACCACACGAATTCACACGGTGAATCAACGTCAGGAGGTCCAAGGCATCGGTGGGTTGGTGCGAGAGTGCAAAGAGAACGCACCGGTGGATAATGTCAAGAGAGTGCATGTGCTCCATGACGTCCAGCAACTGCTTCATGAGGCTCTTGATCTCAATGTCCGAGAACCTGTTCCACACGCCAGTAGCCCACAGTCGCCGCATCTCAGCATCAGTTCACTCGCTCTTTCTTCGAGCCGATTGCTCATGTGACTGGACGTACGGGTGCTGGCGGTCGATAAGCCCTGTTAGATCGTGCTCCAGGTACTCTAGCACCAAATAGATGGAGCCATGACAGTAGTCCAGCGGCTCGTCCTTGTCGGTAAACTCGGCTGTCAGGCAGCAAAGCAACAACCATGAAGGTACCGAGATAACGTATCTGTCAGTACAATACGCTGGTGTCTCTGGCGGCTGCCACTTGCTCACCGGATCTGCGGACGTACCATCGTCGTCGTCGTTCTCGGCTGAGACCACTACCTCTTTGAGCTCCACCAGGTTCGGGTGGTTCAGGCACTTGAGCACTTTGATCTCACGGATCGTTGTTACTGGAAGCTACGCCACCGTTATCGCCCAGTTCATACAAGCAGACACACAGCCGCCAATGGACAATCAGTAGCGGCATCATGCAACACCGAGGCGTCGAACCGACAGACGTACGCCCTGCACTTCGTTGAGGCTGCGGATCTTCTTGATGGCCACGATCTCCTCTGTCGCCTTGTCCTTGGCCATGTACACCTGTCTGTTCGTCCAGAGAGACACAGGCCACCCCCACAACGGTAGCATAAGCTTCAGGCTCCGGGTTCTAGACCCCAGGGACTCGACGGCGCCAGACTTGGAATCACAGCTCAATGCGGCGGTGCGCGTCGCGCAGAACGCAGAACGCAGAACGCAGAACGCGGAACGCGGAACGCACCCGTAGGTACCAGCGCCAATGCACTCTAGCTTCTCATAGGCATCCATGCCTCGAGTGCCCCAGTGGTGCGCGGGCAGGTGGAGGCTCATGGCGACTGCGCTTCCACTTGTGCTCGGGCGTGCGCTTCGGCTTCGGGGCCTGTCCGCGTGCACTCCAAGTGGTGTGGACTCCATACACCGCGGCATTTTGGCCAATCGCCGCGGCAAAACCATCTAACGGATTTGATTTCTCGAGAGCATTTACTTTTCAAGCAATGTGAAATAGGGCTCTTGATTGGTGAAGTTCACCCTATCGTTCTCCTCGTGTTAGACACTACGCGCGCTCATTGGACGATACCGCTTCTGGGTAGGGGTAGCTCCCTCAAGTCATTGAGTGACTGACGCCTCACCCTGCGATCGGAGAGCTACGAGGCGAGGCAAACGACGGCGAAGCAGCATGAGCTTCCTGCGCAGGGCGCTGACGTCGGTGAACGCCACCATCCTGAGCTCCAAGCAGTGTACGTCCGCCTCCCTGTCCGTTTCACTGTTGTCTGCTCTCTTGCGCGCCTGCATGTTCCTCTGTGAGCAGCGCAAGGGCTTCGTTCGAGGACCGTTCGCCAAGGAACTGACAAGCAATTGTGTGGCGCGTGGCACTGGGCCTGCAGCTCTGGGCATTCCGCTGAAGCTGGAACCAAAGAAGGACATCTTCTTATTCAACGCGAAGGACTCTGTGCGCGAGTGGACGGCTTCCAGTGACCGTTCTATTGGAGGTGCGGGACTGCTCGTTGTTGGTTTCGCTCGTCGTTCCGGTGGTGTTGCTTGGCACTGTTCCATTCGCGGAAGTGCCACAGGCTCACCAACTTTGCATTGGGTCACACTACTCTACTGCCTTATGAGCAGGTCTATCGGAGTGCAAATGGGGGTTCTACGGCCCGTCTACTGATGGCAGCTCTGGCGCCGACTCCAAGGAAGACACGGGTGCAGACCCCAAGGGCATCATCACCAACGTGAACAAGGAGGATAACATTCCTTCAGGTGAGTTATACCTGCTCACTCCGAGTCGAACACTATCGACACTTGCGAGCACTAATGGCGGTGCCTGTGTGTAAATATGAACAGCGGTGTTTACTGGCCGCCTCAGCACGGTGTGCCAACCCACAGAGGCGGGTATTGTGCGCAGTGGCTACTGTGCTGTCCGTGCCTCCATCCCGAGAGGACTGTTGCTTCACGGCTATGAAGGCATCTCCATGCGCGTCATGACGGACGGACGGGAGTACGAGCCCCTGAGCAGGACAGATCGCCACTGCGCTGCTGTTTGGTTCTCACGAGTGTGTTTTGTGGGATGCTTGGTGACGCAGATACCGACTGAACGCGCAGATGGAGAGCTGGAACCCACTCAACATTTACATGGTAAACACGTATCACCACAGCTCTGAGTCGTATACGACTGCTACTGACGCTTCCGGTGCATTTGTCCGTACAGGGCTTTATCCAAACGCCAGCGAACGAGTGGGTGGACATTGAGGTGCGTCTGCGTTGCTTTATGCTCCCTAGCGATCATGCGTTCATCGTCTGACTCTTGGTGGTCGCGTGGCTACCAATGGTGCTTGCAGTTGCCGTTCAGCGACTTCTTGCTGACCGCCAAAGGCTACGTGAAGCTGGACGATGAGACGGAGCTGGACCCGGCCAAGCTGCTGAACCTGGGCTTTGCCATTGCGGACCAGAAGGAAGGCGACTTTGAGCTGCGCGTCCAGTGGATCAAGGCCTTGGCACAGATAGACAGGCCTGACAACGACAAGGGCAGCCACTTTGACGACGATGACAAGTGCGTCATCCACCCTTTCTTGACAGCATGCACACTGCCACGCCACCCTGCGTTGCTGCTTGGAGCGCTTGAACTCACTCTCGATATGCATCTACTGCTGCTTTGGATGTGGTTGCAACAGCTTCGGCAGCTCCAAGCCCGAGAAGGACACCTTCCGGAAGGCGCCGGATCTCGCCATTTAAGCGTTGTCGCGTGCTGGCAAGCTGGCTGCGAGCATAGTGTTCGCAACGCAGAATATAAGGAAACGGTTTTGCCCTGGATGACCGTGAACAGCAGCACTTGCTCTTCGTTGCAGCCTCTCTTCCAGTCAATGCGGTGGCAACGGTAGTCGGGTAGGTTGTGGGCATCATCTATCTATTAAAGTGGGCGCGGTGAGCTCTCCGTAGCAGTGCGGGCGTCTCCCTCTGGCCTACACTTCGTCCTCGTTGAGCAGCATGTTGGGGATGCCGTCGATAATGGGGAACTCACGCCCCGACTCGGGACACACCAGCTTGCCCTTCTTCACGTGCACCTCCAGCAGCGCGTGGTGGATCTTGCGCAGCGTGTCCTCGTCCGTGGCGCCCTCTTCCGCGCTGGGAGCTGCCTCCGAGAGCCCGTCAGCCAGTCCCAGCGCCTTGGCGCCCGCCAGGAAGGCGGCCCAGTCCAGCTTGCCCAGCATCTTGCGCACAAAGGCGGCCTGGAAGTCGCAGGCCACCTCCTCCACCTCCTCGGCCTCGATGCGCAGCGGGAAGCCGTTCTCCACGCCCTTCTTGTTGCACACGAGCAGGTTGTGCGTAATCAGCCGCATGGTCGCCAGCACGCGCAGGAAGGTCGGCGACGGCGTCTGCTTCACTCCTGCAGCTTGTTCACTTGTGCACTTGCTGGGCACAGCGCCTGAATGGCTGGTCCCAATCCCTGAATCCCCACGAGATGCCATCCCATTTCTTGTATTGTATTGATGCCCCTTGTCCTTTGTCATCAAAGCCAGCATTGGCCAATCAAAGATAGTGTAGGAGATAGTCTCATGGTATAGCGATATCGTCCCGACGGACGAGCTAGATGGCACGCCGAGCCCTGTCCAGCTCTGCTCTCGACGGGAGATCGACCGGCGTGGTGGGAGCGGTCGGTCCACCAGAGCGCAAGGGAGACATGGATCCCGCCCGCGCTAAACCACAAATGCTCACCTCGCTCTAGACGGATCAAGGACAAGTCGTGCTTCCAGTGGGAAGAACGCTGCACGACGAAGACATGCTCGTGCTGCTGGAGAACCAACCGCAGCATC
>JAADYK010000146.1:0-34002 GCA_023338225.1 Halophytophthora batemanensis
GAGGAGATCGAGACCAAGTTCATGAACCTGACGGTGGTTAACATGACGGAGACGCTTGAGTACACGAACGACACGTTTGGGCTGCGCACGCTGGACGAGCGTGGTGGCCTGTTCATCCACGAGGTGGCCAACGTCTCGCACGGCTGCTGGCGCCACGACTACGACGGCTGCGAGTTCCAGCCCGTGTACGACAACTACATCTACCCGGCGCTGCACTAAGTGGTTCGCTCTGGCCGCGTGGTATAGGCCGTGAATAGTTGACGGCCACTCTCGCGCAGACGTCTGGCATTTGTCGGCATCAACTTGCTCACTGCTTCAGGCTCCGTTTGTGCGCGGACAATAAAATCCTGGAAATAATACACGTTCATGGTACGTGAGAGTCTACCCGGGCAGATCACCCGTGGATGGTCATCGATATTGTGGTGTTGAGGTGCAGTGCTGCGACCTACACATCCTGTAAAGGGTTTGCAGCAGCATTGTCTGCTGCCTTTGCAAGTAGCAGCGGGGTTCCTCGAGGCAGCAGGCCCTCTTCCGATGTGTTGGCCAAGCCCAGGTTCGAGATGTGCCATCGTTTCGACTAATCGCTGCAGTAAAGGGCACCAAAAAAAGAGTACAGTGTACCATGACTGAGGTACGGCCGTCGTCGCGCGCCACCTGATCGCAACCAAAGCAAGAGCAGACCAGAGAAGAACTCGCCCCGGAGAAGAAGCTCACGCTCGGAGCGTCTCCTGCCGTGTCTGAACCCTCCCCAGGCGCTGCAGACACCTGCATCTGCATCTACTTGTCGTAACCTATCTGTCAGTGCGAGTCTCTGCATGCTGGCGCGCGTGTGGGCTAACCTACGGACCGATCCACGCAACGCACGAGCATGGGGAACAGCAATAGCAGCGGCAATGGTGTCTCCATCGCGCCGCCCAGCAGCACACTGAGCAGTAGTGGCCAGCGCAGCGGATTCCTGGGCGCCTTCCTTTCTGGCCGCCGACTGGAATTCACGCTGGCCAACATGCGCCAGCTGCACGCACAGCTTCAGCGGTTCGCGCAGCTCCCGGACGCCGAGATCGTGGAGCTGCTGCGTGTGCTGTCCGAGTTCCTCATCTACTCGGATCAGCACCGCGTGAGTATTGAGATGGATGGCGTCGCTGCTGCAGGTGTGGTGCCAGAAGCACAAGGTGCAGGCGCGTTCTTTGACTACTTCGGCGAGACCAACATCCTGGGGTTATTGGTGGAGCTGGGTGCCAGCACGCCCAGTGTAGCTGTGCAGGTGCAATTACTGCAGACCATGAGCATCCTGGTGCAGAACATCGCCACGCGGACGTCGCTGTACTATATCCTGTCCAATAACCATGTGAACCGGCTGCTGGAGTGCCCCTTTGCCGTTGAATGCGACGACGACGTGCGCGACTGGTACGTTACGCTGCTCAAGGCGCTGTCGCTGCGGCTGAACGAGGAAACAGTGCAGTTCTTTTATGACACCCAGCAGGACTCGTTCCCGCTGTACTCGCGCGCGCTGCGGTTCGGCCGATGCACTGAGACCATGGTGAAGGTGGCGGTCAAGACGCTCACACTGAACGTGCTACGCGTGCCCGACGACCGCGTACATCGCTTCATCTTACAGCACGACGATCTAAACTATTTTCGTGACATTGTGGAGTTAGCCAACGACTTGACGCTCAAGTTGCAGGGATTGCTGAATGCTTGGGTCCCGTCGCCACCGAACAGCATGCAGGCGGAAAAGCTGGAGGAAGCGGTTGACGAGTACATCGACCACTGTTTCTACCTTCAGGACCTACTGGATGTGAATATGCCTGAGCTCTGCTACAAGGTCGGTGATCTGCTCTTCTCGCGCCATGTCAAGAGGCTGCTAGCTACTAGCATCCTACCGGACTGTGCACCACCTCCGCAGCGCGTATCCACGCGGCTGGCGCTTTATCTACTGACGCGGCTGCTCGGGATCATGGAGCACACGCCACTTGTGAATGCCTCCGCCTTCATGTACGTCACAATATCTACAGAGGGATCGAAGAGATATTCACCTGTTGAGCGGTGTGAGTAACTCACGGGTGATTGTTTCTTCTGTGAACAGGTTGCTATCTCCTGACGCGACCGAAGACTGCGAGTACTCCGCGGTTGCCCTGGGTGCAGGTTCTCGGCGGTGCCATCAGCACAGTCCGCGCTGTATCAAGCATAGACCCAGTGTGGATGGTGCAGTGAGTGGTACAGCAGAGCCTGCGAGCACCGGAAATGGTGGTGGTGCGGATGAAGAAGCGACGGCTGAAACAAGCACAACTCCTTCTTCTACCTCGCCAGCGTCGCCGATGCTGCGCGAACCGTCTCTGCGATGGGACAAGGAAGCTCCCCCGACGCATATCTTCCGACCACACTCGACAACCGCATGTGACTCGCCGCTGTGCTACCTACAGACACGTTTTGAAATGGGCGAGTGGCCCGTGGACGAGGTGAAGTCTTTCGTACCAAGCAGCACCAACTGTTATCGTCAAGCGCTGCTGACTCTGCTCGAGTCCAGCGACGAGCGACTGTCCTCGACGGCAATGCTGCTACTTATAGCAGTCGTCAACAACCAGGCGCTGGATCACTCGCTCCTGCGCGAGCTGAACCTTCTCCCGTTCCGCCATCATCGAGGCAAGCGCAGTGGTCATGGCAATGGTGCTGTGAAAAGCCCTGTGGGTCATATCAGTCGGCGACGATCCCTGTCGGTGGAAAATGGCGGCCACCACGAGACCTCTCCAGAACCGCAAGCTGAAGGCGAAGACGAGGATAACGCTGAAGTCCAGTACTCTACACTGCCGTTGACTGCATCGTTATCATCGTCGTCGTGCTCTTCTTCCTCCGCATCCCAAGCGACGGGGGGAGATGGCACTGAACATGATACCGATGCAGAAGAAATGGAAAAGGAAGGAGATAGCAGTGTGAATGCAGAGGCTGGGGGGAACGATGCGGATGTGGACACAAACGCCATTCAGTCTCCGTTGCCCGAGATCGCCGAGGTCAACGAGACAGAGACAGATAAAGCCGAAGCGGGTGAGGAAGCTGTCGCACCGAGCTCGTCGTGCTCCATGTGCCTCGCGGACGCATACCCAGTGTGGCTTGTGGAGTCGCTGTTGGCAGTTCTCGCAAGGAACCAGAGTACGCGACTCCTGAGCGTGCAGCTGTGCTCACGGCTGCTGATGGACATCATGGTCGACTCACGCAACCCATCGCCACACCACCTCACACAACAGCACGCTGCAGTACTCAAGGAAGCCCACTCGAGTAGCGCACACCTGGTCATGGAAAGTATGCGCGGTTCCATGTCAGACGTTGATCTCTTCATCTACGTGCTAGAGGATGAAGTCGGTGCCTTCCAGCGCGCACGCTTCCCCATGGAGCTCAATCTGCAGTCGTCGTTGCCTTTCGAGTACCTCGTTCCTCTAGATCGAGGTGATGAATCCACTGATAACCCCGTGTGGAATGGCGGTGCACGAGACACACTTGCACTGCGCCGCCCGGACAACGACATGGAGGTGTGTCGCAAGTCCATGCGTGTGTTTTTGATGCTGCGCAAACTGCGTGAGCTCCTGGACGCAGAGTACGAAGACGACGAGCTGGAACAGCTTGTGCTGTACCGACATCCGCGTACAAGCGTGCTAGTGAATGCTGCTGATGGTCCATCGTCAGCGACAGCGCCGCTGGATGGCATGGTTACACTTCAGTGCATGTGGCGCGAGCAGCGCTTCTTACTGATGCCTACGAGGCTTCGCATGATACTGAACCCGGAAGTGCTCGTACTGGTGGAGCGAGTTCCCGAGCCGAACGAGGACGGCAGTCCGCGCGCGGAGGGCGAAGGCGAAGCCACTGTGAAACTATTCGCGCCAATCCACCGTGCTTACTGCACTATGGACCCGCGGGACGACCGTGTGCTGCACGTGTCAGTGGCCTCGGCGAAGCCTGTACCAGGCTGTCGTGCCGCTCGCAAGGAGCAGGAAGGGTCGAGGGTTCCAGGTAGTCTTGCGAACTGGAACGTGTCGCTGCTGTTCAAGACTGCGGAAGACTGCGCACAAGCTCAGGAGCACATCAACCTGAGCCGCACTGAAGTGCGTGCCTTCAAGCTGCGCCACATTGAGGAAAGTCTCACCAAGCATGTGCAGGTCACGCACTCCAGTAACAGCAATGGTGACCATCGCGACTCGATCCTAGCGAGTGAGATCGACACAGAACAAGCTGGTGGCAGTGTAGAGCACGACGAAGAGGAAGGACGCGAGGAAGCCGAAACTACTGAGAGCGACGACCAGGAGTGTAAGTAAATGTCAGTGTCCATACAAATCAACTGACAGGGAAGACTACGAGAAAGGTCGCTGGGAGTGTGAGCAGGTTCCCTGCCTTCAATATTATCTTCAACTACGATTGTCGGGAGACGCCAACCCCAGAAGCCCCCACCGCGGTGGTACCAGAACCTGTCCCGGATCCGGTGCCTCCGCCACCAATGACCTCAGCCTTCATGCGCAAGAAGGCGGCGCGGACGTCGGCGGGCTGTGCGTTGAGGAAGTCGGAGGGAAAGAGCACAGCGGCGTCGGCGGCGAGACTTAGCAACTCCTTGGTATTCTGCGCACACACAACAAAGATTGGGAGATGTGAGCGAACAATCGCGAAGACAGGGTGAATGTGGATGTCGCTATCAAGGCTGGACGACGCCGGGCAAGCTGGTGAGTTTGGCTGTCTTCACGTACTTTGAAGAGCGCAGCGACGCTCGTGACGAGCGCACGTACATTGTCTGGCTCGGTATCACTGTACATGGCCTTGACGGCGCCCAGCAGCTTATCGATTGCGGCTGCACGCTCGCGTGCGAACTCTTGCTGTAGTGCCACGACGCCTCCCTGGATCTGCTCGCCGTCTACGTCGCGCGCTTCCTTGGGGAAGAGCTTGGACGCGTGCGCGATGAGGAACTTGATATCAGCAAGTACGGGCAGGTGGTCGTAGATCTGTTTGACCATGGCTTCCACGGTCGTGGGATCGATGCGGTCGAAATAGAGGCTGCGGATCTTGAGTTCCAGGTCAGCAGCGCGCTTTTTGCGCTCTGTAGCAATGCGCAGCACGTCAAAGTCTCGACGCACGCGTGTGGGGTCCAATTGTTCAAAGGCCTGGAAGGAGAACTCCCCGGGGAAGAGCCGTTCGGCGTTGCGCAGCAGAGAACGCACGTCGCTGGCCTGCGGGAAGAGCTTGAGTACTCGTCGCAACGCTACATGGAGTACAGCACTCGCGGCGGCGCTATCATCGTGGCGTTTGAGGCGGTACGTGTGGTCACTCAGCTGGTCAAACAGCTCGCGTTTGAGCTGTTCACGCTCGTCTTTGCGTCGCAACTTGCGTAGGATCTGCTGGCACGGTGTCGGCTCCGTCTTAAAGTTGGCTCCAGTAGCTCCGGTGGCAGGAGGACGCTGGTTGTCGCTGCCACCGATCGTGAAGGAGAGTGGGTCATCATCGCTGTTGCTCTTCCCAGTCGTGGAGAGGTGTCCCTTGGCCTCCCAGCGCCTCTGCAGTGGCGTGTCCTCAATGGCAAGCACACGGAGGTGCTGCAAGCGGCCGAGCTCGCGTGGAAGCGCTTCCAGTCCCGTCGCGCTGGCGTCTAGGACCTGCAGGCGCGTGCAGTTCACCAGCGCGCTGGGTAGTTGAACCAGTCGCGGGTTGTTGTTCACGTAAAGCTCACGCAGCCCCACGAGCGAACCGAGTGTCGCGGGAAGAGCCTGCGGACCTGCCAACAGATTGAAGCTCAGGTCGAGTCGTGTGAGCACAGCAGCGAGTTCCGCAGACGACGCGGAAGATGCAGAGGTCGAGGACGAGCCGGAGGGAGCGCCTGGGAAAAGCTCGGGTGGCACTCGCGTCAGCTGATACTGAGTCAGGTGCAAGAGGCCATGTCGCTTGGCTTCCTCCACCTTGGAGGCCACGCTGCGTCGCCCCATGCTACCACGTTTGAGGATCGCAGGTTGGCAAGGCTGGAATCTAAGGAGTGGACACAAATGTGAGAGCGCAAGGAAGAGCGACTCGAGAGGCGAAGCGACGCCAGCTTGGACGAGCGTGACGCTTTGAACGTTCGAGTTCCTCTGTCTGGAGAGGGATGTGTATTACGGAGGCGAGTGAGCTCTTCCACAGACCGAAGTGATAGATAAGGTGATTGTTTGTCTGTGAGCTGGTGCGCTGGTGCGCTGGTGTGCTTCGACGGCTGTACTGCTGCTTCCTCCCTCTTCAACGCTGACCTTCGCTGCTGGTTCGTACCGAAGCCTAAATGGCTGGGTTCCGATGGATGTACGGCAGGTTGCTGGGCAACGTCTTGATCTGCAGACGCACGCCCTGCTCCTCGTCGATGGTCACCACACGCGGCGCATACGGCGTGCTGCCAGTCTCTGACGGTGCAACACTCCCTGACCCGTCCATAAGTAGCTTTGCCTCGGCGCGTTTGGTAAGCGCCGCCACTGAGCGCACTGAGTGCACCGACCGGATGGACTTGCACTCGGAGAGCACGGTACTAGCCACACTCCTGGCATCGTCATCACTGTCCTTGGCATCTGCGCGGTCCCAGCCGAGCCGATCCAAGTCGTGGCCGTTCAGCACACCGCCTTCGCCAGCTTCTTCCAGTCGCTGCTGCTCGCGCTCGATCCGTTTCTCCTCGGCTTCTTCGTGGTCCACGATGGATTGGACCTGTGCCAGCTGCTGCTCCACCTGCGCCACACGCGCCTTCATCTCCACATCGTCCATGAACTGGTCGATGTCCAGGTTATTAGCGAACGCGATGAGGTCGTTGGCCTCTGCGTCCTCCTGGCTCTCGACCTTCTCCTCGGCTGTGGCCTTCGTGAGGGCCCACATGGGGCGGCTCAAGTCCTTCTTCCCCTTCTTCTCCTCGGCAGGGCCAGCGCAACCATCGCCTTGGGTGTCCTCGCCGTCATTGTTGTTGCTTCGCACGGCGCCACGTAACTTGGCTTCGCGCTGCAAGAACCGCTCTCGGCGCTGTTGGCGAGCAGCTTCATCATCCGCGAGCACCTCCTGCAGCCGCACGCGTTCCTTCTGCAGGTCGTGCAGCCACTTCTTGTGCTTGGACAGTGCTGAGCTCTTCTTGTCGCGTCGGATCGCGTGCTGCAGCGCAGGTAAGATCAAGCACGTCGCCAACGGTCCACAAACGCATGAGTTGCAGTTCAGCAGCAGGGGGCTAAGGTGGGGGACCCGCAGCGAGCAGCAGGCATCAAAACTTACCGCAGGTTCGCTGAGGATCGGCACGTTCAGTCCCAGCGGCTCGCCAGGGTTACCAGCCAGGAAGGCCGCCTTGCTATTGTCCACGTAGTTGTTGTCCGTCTTGGTCCCCACGCGGTTCTCCTTTGCCAGCGCTGCAAGCCCAGGGAGCACCAAGACCCATACGTTAGCTCATCACCGCGGCACAAGAGCTGGCAGTGCAGAGCCCAATCTCCCTGCGAGAGCTAACTCACTGCTCGAGACGCCGTTGAACGGTCGGTTGCAGAGCATGACGCCCTTGTAGTTGCCGATACTCACGGCCGACGCCGACGCCGACGCGCCTGCCATCTCCGCCATGCTGCTCGCCACCGAAACACGCCTGGGACGGGAACTACTCTCTCCTTCACTTCGAGCGGAGATTACACCAAGTGGCAACCCGGACGGAGGCGCGCTGCCCCACGTCGAGACCCCCACACGTCCTCAGGTCTTGCAAGTCTTCCCGTCGTCTTCGGTCTTGTCCATCTTTTTATATCGCAGACACACCGACGCACTCAAGCCTGAATTAGGACGCACAGCCATGCGAGCACTCACCACATCACCGCCACCACAAGGTACAGGCCCAGAGGCATCGCGCTTTTCTTCCTCGAAGCCTGCACAAGCACGCTCAGTAAACCACGCGCCACCTCAAAATGCATTAAATATACGATTCATTCGCTTCTGCGCGGGGCCCTTGCAGACCAGTGTGCTGGAGAACCGGCACATCGCACCGATCACCCATGCGAGCCAGCAGCTACCGGCATCTTCCACACGTTGATCCTCGCTGCTGCTCGCCGTCACACACGTTAAGCCGGACCTTCCGCTCGCTTGCCTCGATCTTGGGACTCGTGACGCTCGCTCACGCGTCTGCTCTCTCTAAGACTTATTAATCACCTGGGTTTAGGCTGCGTCGATGGTCGGTAGGTATTCACATTCCGTTGGATCTCTCTATGTTCTCCGCGTGCGAGACCTGGGCTTCAAAATGCGACGGCCCTTCGCGTGCTGCGGGGCTGCACCCATGTTGAAGCCACCGCTCGCCGGAGCGCCGAACGCTCCACCAGCAGGTGCTCCGAAGCCACCCGCCACGGGAGCCGCAGCACCAGCTCCAAAGCCGGAGTTGGAGCCGGCGCCAAAGGCCGGAGCCGTGTTCTGAGCGCCGCCAAAGGCGCTCGGGGTCGGACTGGGTGTGCGGAACCCAGAGCTCGCGGGGCCGCTACCAAATCCACCGCTCGGGCCAGCCGGTGCGCCAAACGCAGGTCCAGAGGCACCGAACGTGGTCGACGGGGGCGGAAGACTGGTGCCAAACGCAGGGGCAGCTGGAGCCGCCTGACTGCCAAACGCAGGAGCAGCCGGAGCCGCTTGGGTGCCGAACGCAGGTGGCGTCGAAGCCGACGCGCCGAAAGCCGGGGACGGGGTAGACCCGAAGCCTCCAGTGGCGGCATTAGCGCCGAACCCGGTCGACGGGGCCGCTCCGAAGCCTGTGGAAGCAGGAGCCTGTGACGCGCCGAACGAGAACGAGGGTTGGCCTGCGGCAGGGGCAGCCGCGCTGGTAGCGGGAGTCTGGCTCGAAGCGCCGAAGGAAAAAGCAGGACCAGTCGACGCCGAAGCGCCAGGCGCACCGAACGTAGCGGAGGGCGCAGTAGTGCTGCTGCCAAACCCGCTAGTAGTTCCGGTGCCAGCTCCAAAACCACTAGTTACACCAGCTCCAAATGTTGTTGTCGAGGACGAGCCAAAGCCCGACGACGAGCTTGCTGGTGTCTGACCGAAAGTCGTTGAGCCAGACGACGAGCCAAAGCCGGATGAGGCGGTCGGCGGGGTACTCTTACCGGAGCCAAACGTAAACGCAGGCGCCGCTTGCACCTGAGAGGACGTCGCTGAGGCTGAAGTCGCGGTAGGCGCCGCAGTAGAAGGCGCACCAAACCCGAAAGTTGTCGTCGGAGCAGCAGCAGCAGCAGGAGCAGCAGCCTTCTTGTCCGTTTGGCCGAAGGTAAACCCAGGAGAGGAAGACGAGTCCTTCGCAGCTGGGATGGAAGGCGAGGTGGATTTCGAAGCGCCAAACCCAAAGGCTGGCGCCTTGCTTCCTGCGTCTTGGCCGAATCCAGCGTTGGGCTTCGCAGCCGGCGTAGATGACGCTCCAAACGAAAACCCGCCCGTAGACGGCGTCGCCGTTTCTTTGGCCTTTGACTCGGGAGGCGTGCTGAACGAGAAAGACGGCTGGGCCGCATCCTTCGGCTTCTCCGCTGACGACTTCGACGCGTCACCGAACGTGAAGGACGGTGCCGAGGTCGTAGCCGCTCCGAACCCAAATGCCGGCGCCTTCGTCTCTGTCTTCGATGCATCTGGCTTGGACACAGTCGGAGCCACGCGCTTCTTCGGGCGGTCCGACTCCTTCGGGCTCGCCTTCTCTGCCTCTGGGGCTGCGCCAAAGCTGAAGCCAGTCGAAGTGCTCGGTTTCGCCGCACTGGTGCTCGCCCCCAATCCAAACGAGGGACTCGAGTCCTTCTGAGATGTCTCCGATTCCAGTGCCTTCCTCTTCCCCGTGCCCCTGCTCTCAGTCGAACTGGTGCTGCCAAACGTGAACCCACCAGTCCCACTGGCTTTGCTGGTCACCACAGCTGGAGTCGCCGCCTTCGGCGCACCGAAAGAGAATGAAGAAGAAGGCACAGGCTTCTCTGCTTCCTTGTCACCGGTGGCAGGCGCACCGAAGCTAAACCCGTTCGTCGCAGCGCTCTTAGTGTCGTCAGTCTTGGCGGGAGCCGTGAACCCAAACGAGATTGCAGCACCAGATGGAACGTCGGTCGTTTTCGTGGTCGATGCAGGAGTCGGCGCCGCAAACGTGAACCCACCCGACACAGGCTTGTCCGTGCCCTTCTTCTCCGCAGCCACAGGAGCGCCAAAGCTGAAGCCGCCCGACGTGATCGATGCAGCAGGTTTCTCCGTGCCTTTCTTCTCCGCAGCCACAGGAGCGCCAAAGCTAAAGCCACCCGACGTGATCGCCGCAGCAGGTTTCTCCGCGTCCTTCTTCGCGTCAGTAGCGGGAGCACCGAAGCTGAAACCGCCCGACGTGATTGCACCAGCCGTCTTTGGGGCCTCAACCGCCTTAGTAGGAGTAGCACCAGCAGGATTCGCCGTCTCACAGCACGGGCACTTGGAGTGTTTCTTTTCGTTCACCACACTGCAGCCCGGGCACTTCCACTGACCCGGCTTCAACTGCATGAATTTCGCAAGTGGGTTCGTCGCTCCATCAGCAATAACTGAACCACCAGCCGGAGCCGCCTTGGTCGGAGCCGGAGCTGCACCCGCTGGCTTTGCTGTCTCGCAGCACGGACACTTGGCACTTTTTCCCTCGTTCACCACGCTGCATCCCGGGCATTTCCACTGGCCAGGCTTCAGCTGCATGAATTTCTCAAGCGGGTTCGCAGCGCCAGAAACAAAAGCAGAGCCCGTTGTGCTCGACTTTTCGCCCTCCTTGGGGACAGCGGGCTTCTTCGGGGTGGGCTTTGCTACCTCCTTGGGCTTTGACACCCACTCCATCGGCGTTGCCTTCGGCGAACCAGGCATAAACGAAAACGGAGCTGCTCCCCCCTTGGCCTTGGACACAGTCTTCTCGCCGGGCGCCTTCACAGGTGGCTCGCGCATCGTGGGAGGCGGAGAGAACATGAACTGCACCAGTCCATCCTCTTCCTGGGCGCGAGTCTTCTTCACGGCAATTGGGAGCGTGAACTTGAACTGACCCGTGGACGTGGTCGTGGTTGTGGTCGTAAGCTGCGCGGCAGTCAGCTTTGGGGCCGCAGCAGGGGTCATGGATACCGTCTGCGGAGAGAACAACGGTGTCACACCACCCGTCGTCATGCCTACAGCCTTCGACTTCGCGCTCGGAGTCTGTAGGCCTGAAGTAGGCAGGTTGGCAGCAGACCCAAACGACAAAGCAGCTGGCATCGCAGGCTTTGCTGCTACCTGTGGGAAGGCCACGGACGGCACCGTCGCCGTCGGGGGAGGCACCTCGTCGCCCTTCTTCCCGTTCTCAATGGCATGGGCGCTTGGGCGCTTGTCATCCACGATCGCCAAATGGTACTTGGCCCACGACAGCGATGTCGATGGCGTCGGCTTCCGCGCTTCCCGCTCCAGCGGCGTCTGCACCTTGTTGAGCGTCGACAGAATCTTCTCCGCCACCGCCGCAGAGTACGCGCTGCGAGCTGCAGCATCGCGCTTGGCGCCAGTCAATAGCCGCGACGGACGCGGCTTCCGCTCCAGACGCTCTTCGCGTGTGAGCGTCTGCCCACGAAGAGCAGCCGAAGCTCCAGAGAAGAAGATGGGACGGTTCTCGTGCGTCCGTGCACGCTTGCCAAATGGTGCGCCGTTGGTGGGCACGTGGTCTCTCTTGCCTTGCTTGTTCACGTCCTGAACGGTCAGTGCGCCGTTCGTCTGGTTCGCGATCGAGCCGGGAACATACGAAGACGCGGCCAGCGCCTTCTCACGGTCGAGACCTTCAGCCAACGCGCTTTGGGTGAGCGCCAAAGCCGCCTGAGGCGTAGGTTCCACCAGCTCGCGCAGCTGGTGCGCCAGTCGCTCGTACTCGTCGTAGGAGATCCGCTTCTTCTGTTTGATGACGGCCAGAGCCGAGTCGGCGGGCGCCGGAGAGCTGGACTTTCGTCGCCGCTGGCTGGAAGAGATGCGCAACATTTTGGACTTCTGCGACGGCCCAGGCAGGAACGCACGCTGCTCGTTGCGCTTGCGCTGCGGACGCTGCACCACTGGGCTCAGATCGCTCTTCTTCTCCACGTTGCGATCCCGTGAGGCCGCCCTCTCGTGACGCGCGATGGCTGCGGCAACGGGCGAGTCCACCATGGATAGCGGCTGGCGCTTGGGCGTGCCCATGACCTCGTCGGCGCGCGTCTTCTTCTTCTTCGAGCTCTTCTGTGTGAATGTGGGCGCGGCGCGCGTCACGGGCGACGGCGGCGCCATTTCCTCGTCAGCCGCGTCGCTGGCTGCAGTCTCAGTCTCAGCCTCCACCCCGGCCTCTTCCTCGACCTCAACCTCAACCTCCTCCTGCTCGCTGCTGACGTTGTCGTCCACTGTTTCCTCCGCCTGCTGCTCTTCTTCCTGTTCACCCGCATCACCCTCGTCGCTCTCGCTGCCGTCTTCGCCCTCGTTAGTGGCGTCCACGTCGTTCTCTGTAGTGTCCATGGCGTCCGGGGCGGCATCCTTCTCGCTGGCGTCAGTCGTGTACACGCCCTCCTCGTGCTCTTCCTCTTCGCCCACCAGCTTGCCCACGATGGGGAAGTAACTCACCAGTCGCGAGAAGAGGCTACCAGCCGCACGGGGCGCCGGCGCCTCTTGGCCGTAGAACTCGACGCCCGTGGCGTCCTCATCCTCGTCCTCATCAGCCACCTTGCCGTGGCGAGACGTGTAGGGCGCGGCCGCCTCTCGTCGCTTCTGGCGTGCCTCCGCTCGTCGCGACGCGCCGCTGCTGTCTCCTAGCACCGCCGCCGACACGGGCGACGACGACGCGGGAGACACACTCTCCGTCAGCATCTCGTCTGTCTGTGCTGTGCGGGTGTTTCTCTGTGGGTCTGTGGGTCTGCCAAGTGCAGGTGGAGAAGCTTCAATCTGTACTCGGCGTTTTTGAGCCCAGGGAGCCTCTCTCTCTCTCTCTCTCTGCCTGCCTGCGCGCGCTCTTAGGAGTTTCCCACTGTGGACCTGCGCTTTGTATGGGCTTTTCGCGCGCTTCTTCTCCTTCTCGAAGCGCGGCCTGGGTCTGGCTGGCCGGAAAAAGACCTTTGGGACCTGAGGTTTTATGTAGAACCTCATCGTGGGGTTTTATGGTAAAACCTCGGAATGGGCAGCCCATTCCCGACAAACTGAAATGTGTTACCAAATCTAGCACTTTGATTGGCCGAGAAATGACCTCCTTTGCGGGAATTACATACATAGCCGCTTCTCGTCAGCTCTTTGTAGATATTTACGCCAGTGACCCATCTGGAGCTTCGTTTCGCGCCAAGCAAAGATCTGGGCCGGCCTAAACTTGGCGCGACAGGGACAGGGCGCCCGCCCTCTGGCTGTGGGCTCAAGAAAGCTCGTCCATCCATTGGCGGCCCAGTGCCGCGAAGGGGCGCGGCGGAGCTCGAACCGCGGGAAACGCTGCAACCTGCGCCATAATGAACCTAAGTCTCTTTCGCCCCGAGGCGCACCAAAAGACGCACCTGCTCACGCGCTCGCCATGCTGGACGTGAGGGGAACCAATCGGTGCGGAAAGCTTCGGTGGCGTCCGCATTGACGACGCGCTGGCCTGTCCAATGTCGTGGCGGCGCGAGCGGTTGTTCGCGCCGAGACTGCGTCCATCAACGCGTCCGGCTTCGAAGCCCTGCGACCTTGAAGAAAGAGTTGGCGGGGTTCTCTCGGTGGGATAAGATTTGCCGTGCTGGTGGAGTTCTAATAGGAGAAAAGCAGTTGTGTATTTTGCCCCTGCAAGCGTTTTACTATGCAGTCGAGCTTTCTTGCAGCGAATGGTGGTCTCTGTCTCTGTCGCTCGCAGATCCGTGCACTGATCCGAAGGCTCGAGACTCGAACCTCAAGGTGTGGCAATATCAGCTGCCAGCGCCTCGCGAAGCGCCTCGATGACGCGCTCCGGGTGCTCGAGGTGCGGGTAATGACCTCCTTCGGCATCTTCGAAGTGACGGGCGTGCGGCACGGCCTGCGTGAACCAGGTCAACTCCTCGTCAATGTCGGCGTAGTCCGGATCTTTCTTGCCAAAGAACGCGAGCACCGCCACTTGAGGAAGCGATCCAAGCTGAGTCACGGCAGAAGCTACGCCCGCTT
The DNA here is from genome assembly GCA_023338225.1 of Halophytophthora batemanensis. Classification (NCBI taxonomy): domain Eukaryota; phylum Oomycota; class Peronosporomycetes; order Peronosporales; family Peronosporaceae; genus Halophytophthora; species Halophytophthora batemanensis. The sequence continues at coordinate 14,068 of JAADYK010000146.1, forward strand.
TGGAGGCGCGAACGAAGCGTCCCACATTGACGATGTTGCGCTTTCGAGTGGACAAGTGTTTCTTGAGGGTCTCGAGCTCCACCGAGAAGTCAGCAGGCAGCACTCCTGGATAGAGTGTCTTGTAGTAGGTGGCCCAGACCCAGGCGCCGTACAGGGAACGGAAGAGCAGGTGCGAAAGCGGACGAAACCACGCGTCCATAGGCGAGTCCCGCAAGATGGGGCCCAGCAGCACCAGCGCACCAATGGAGAGTGTGGGCGTCGCCTTCTGGGCCTCCAACGCGGCCAGCACCAGAGACCCAGCGCTGAGCGAGTTGCCTAGTAGTACGAAGCGGGAGCTAGGGGCGGCGGCGTGCAGCTGTTGCATGAGTCGCGATAAATCGGTAGCCACAGCTTCTGGAGAGTACGCGTCGTGCGCGTCACTTTCGTACGTGTCGAACGCCGTGGAGTCGCCGAAGCCACGCAGGTCACCGACCAACACGCGCAGACCCAGTTGGTCGTGCAACAGAGGGGCCAGCAGTCGGAACTGGCGGCGCGTGTCGCCAATGCCAGGCAGGCAGATGGCGATGGTGGTGCCCGCGTCGGCGTCTGGGCGAGAGTCTTCAAAGTAGACGAAGCTCTTGGGATCCGCCTCATCTTGCAGACGGTAATCGACGGACGAGGAGAAGACCCGGGGCACGCACACTTCCGGCCAGGGCTGGGTCGGGGTCGAGGTGGCAGTACTAGAGTGACTTGAAGCGGACCCCATTGGTGTTGAGAAGCTGGAGGTCGGGCGTTGGGCTTGGAGGTGGTGTGGCTGTGTAGAGCGTGGTGAAATGCACAATGAGCCTTCCACCGCGTCGAGAAGCCTGCTGCAGGCGGCTGCACGTCGTGGAAGCGGGCAGCTTCAAGGTTCAGGTTCAGATATCAGTTATCGTGACACGATTGTGGCAGGTTACTAACGGCCTAATCACTTTGGGCTCCCCTCCCCGCTGAGCCATGGCTGCAGCTCAGTGCCGCCTTCCTCCAGGCTTGATTGCTTGCTCGTCCCACAGAGCAAACTGCTGTAGGTGTCCCTCCCTTGTGCATTGGGGCTGTCCAGCGTCGTGTCTGCCAGCACTCTCCAGACTGCAGGCCAGTCACAGAGTGCTTCGCGATCTCTGTCGGCCCTCGAAAGGTCGTCTGGGATCCTGGATGCTTCGCGTCATTTTGATGCGCGTCCCGCCGCCCGACGAAGCAAAAACGAGTAACTTGTGATGAACGGGAGCGCTCGCCGGCGCTGGCGAACGGCAGATACAGTGCTGGTGCTGTGTGCCGCACTGCTGGGGTCCCTGGCTAGCGACTCCCTCGCTGTGTCGATTTCCCAGACCCAGACCGTCATGAACTCAGTCGCACGTAAGCTTTTTACTCTCCTATCTCGCCCTTGCATTTATTCTCCAGCATCTAACGCACTCTTGGCGCTCCCAGTCCGCTGGGGCTTTGACGACGGCAGGAACGGCTGGGCCCAGTCGACGTCGCTCGAAATGGGCGTGGAGGTTGACGCTAGTGAAGGTCGACTGCGTGGCGTCGTGCTATCTAGCGGTGACCCCGCCCTCTCCTATGTGGATTCACCGGAGCTGCGTGTGCATGTGGATGCGGACGAGCGAGACCACCTCGTCTTCCGTATGAAGTATTTGGGCCAGTGCGACTTGGCCATGGTATCTCTAGAGCGAACTCCGTCCGAGACGGCTGACTGGCCAGGCGTCGAACCACGAGTGCTACAGGATCCCGTGCGTATTCCCTTCCAGCTCCACGCCAATGCACTGGAACAAGACGACGTCTACTACCTCCCCGTGTGGAAACACGTCACCGGCTCTATCCGCCGCGTGCGTTTCCACCCGTGTATCTCCAAGAGCGGTGTCACTGGTCAAAGCTTCTCGCTTGACTGGATCGCCTTCGCGAAGCCGCCAATCGTCACAAAAGTCCGTGGCTGTATCGACAAGTATTTTGATCATCACGGTATCCCGGGAAGCACTGATGAGCACTCGATGCCACGGCTCAACTGCTCGGAGATCGAGCGCTGGACCAACGGCTTCCATCACTCCTCGCAGACGACATGCAACCCGATGCTGTTACCTCGTTCAGCAACGTACAACTGCGCGAGGGAAGGTGGCGAGCTGATCTCCATCTCTGGGAAACACTTTGGCACAGCGGACGCCGTCGTCACCATCGACGGTGTCGAGTGTCTGGACGTGGTGCATGTCTTGCCGGAGGTGAAGCTCCAATGTCGACTCCCTGCTGCGTCTTCACAGTGGCTCGACAGCCCTAGCTACCCTTCAATCGTTCGTGTCCACAACGGGAAGCTACTTGAGCTATTCGACGAGGTTCCTTTATTGTCGTACGCCGCCCCTGTGAGCGCATCCCCAACGCCTGTGATCTCCAACGTGGCGGCTCATGCACTCGACGTGAACTGGCAAGCGCCCGATAGTGTATGGGACAGCATGACCGTCACAGGCTATCTCGTGGCGTGGAAGCACTGCTCAGACGTCGATTTCTCAATGGAAGACACTGTGGTGGTGGGTAACGTGACATCCACCACCCTCATCGAGCTGGAGAGCGCCAAAAGCTACCAGGTGAAGGTCACTCCACTCACAGAAGACCAGCGACGATGGCCACACGAATGGCGTGATATGGACTTGTACGGCAGGCGTCCGATATTGCCGGAAGCAGTGCTTGGTATTGCCTCGCCACTCTCTGCCTGCGTAGAAACACCAGCACTTGGTACGTCTCTGGTCGCTGGCTCGTGCTTCCCACCGTGATGCAGTTCTTTCCCTAATGCTGTGGTTCATTGTAGACTTTTCCTTCCCGTACTTTGACGCGCGGCTATTGACGAACCTCAGCGCACTGCCCGAGGCTGTCGCCGCACGTTCTAACCCCACGCTTGGCCCCAGCGGAGAAGTCGGGGACCAGGGTCACTATGGACTCTACGTCAACGGCGATGCCCATGTGCGTGCTGTTTTCTCCGTCTACCCCAAAGAGATATTGGAGTCTTGAACACCAGATTCACTGACGTATGCTGTCACTGCCTACAGGTTCAAAACTGCAACGCCTCGACTTCGTGCTGCGACGGCTTCGACGCGACAGTGCCCAGCGGCTCAGCTGCGTCAGTTGCTGCCTGCTCACACGTGTGCTTCATGACCGAAAGCCGCATTGCCACGTACATCAATGGGGCCACCAACCGAACACTGCCCACCAATGCCTTGTCAGCTGTGCCATTCCCAGCCAAGCAAGTGCAAGTTCATGACGTGTCAACGATCCTCGAGTCACAGGCCGATGCCGCACCTGTCACGCACGCATGTGGGTCAGCGCTGCGTCTAACGGCATCGCAGTCGTTCCTTACAGGCGCGGCATGGTACCCACGCCAGATGAATGTGCGTGAAGGCTTCACCACCACTTTTGAGTTCCGTGCAGCTAATCCATCGACTGTGTGCCGCGTCATGGACGACACCTACACCAACTGCCGGTCTCGAGGCGGCGACGGCTTCGCATTTGTGGTGCACAACGACGTCCAACAGGAGCTCGCGCTTGGCTCTGGGGGGATGGCACTGGGCTATGGCGGGCTGGAAAACGCACTCGCCGTGGAGTTTGACACGTGGTTCAACCCGGAGCTGCTAGACGTCTACGAGAATCACATCAGCGTGCACGTCAGTGGGAAGGAGGCCGCTGTGCAGGCCAACCATACCTTTTCGCTCGGTTCCACCAGCAAGCTGCCGGATCTTACCGACGACACCCACACTGTTCGCATCGTCTACGAGCCCAATCTCGATGAAAGCATGTACGCTAGCAATCTCCGTAGACCGGTGGAATGGCGTTTGACATGCTTGCTCACAAGTGTGGTGGTCTGCTTGTGCAGGTTGTTCGATGAGGCGTTTGTGGCAAGCACGCTGGCCGGATACTTCTTCTCCTCCGGGAACTGGCGCTCGGGTGTCGGGCTTCTGGCGGTCTATCTCGACGACATGAACAGCCCCGTGCTGACAGTGCCGCTGCGAATAGAGAGCACGCTTGAACTCTTCCACGGCCGCGCCTGGGTGGGTTTTACTGCTGCAACGGGAAGAGACGCTTGGCAAACGCTTGACATCCTCTCGTGGAGCTTCCGGTCGCTTCGACGCAACATCATGTCCACACCTCGGCTTGAAGTTTGATGGGGTCCTGGGGGTCGTAGCAAAGTGCCTGGACACTCAAAACACGGTCAGTCCAGTCAGAGGTCCCGAATGGTGAGATCGAGGAGTGCCAGCCTGCTACACTGGAAGAACAAGCGTGAATCACGTGCACGCGCTTCGGCAACCGTGCGTGCAACTGTGCGTGTATTCTTCGCTTTCTTCGACTCTTTGCTCCATCTTGCCTGGTCTGGTCTGCCTTCTCTCGCCCGCATATGGTCGAGGCGTAGGCCACTTGCTCGCTCACGAATCTAATAAGTATTTGCTTCCGACTGAAAGTGCCAAAGCAGAGAGCGACCGGCAGTCAGTGTCTGTCCGCTGTGCTGTCTCCACCACCACCTGCAACGCATCCTTCCTCCCCCGAACTCACAACAGGTCCTCGGCGGGACAAGGAGGCGAGGAGGGCTGGGTCCGTCCAGCCCTCTTCGTCCCGGATGCCTGCTTAATACGAGATGCCGTTCTGCTTCAGCAGTTTCTCCAGCTCGGCGATCCGTGCGTTCGCCGTCTCTAGCTCCGCCTTGAGCTTGCCCTCAGGTGTGTTGTCGTGCGACTTGCCACCACGGGCGAAGCGCGCCACACGGGCCGCGATGCCCGAGCCCACGCTGTTTGTCTTCGAGGCCGAGCGTGAACGCTTGCCGTCGTGCGTAATCTTACCCTGGTGCTCCGGACGCAGAGACATAAGAGCCGGCGAGTTATCGGCACCTCCCAACCAGTCGTCGGCCGTCATAGACGGCACGCCGGCGTACGTGTCGGGGAAGATGTCATCCTGGAAGGCGTCCGACTTGCGTGGCACGTACACGTGCAGCGGCTCGATAGCGTTGGACGTCAGTTTGAGCAGACGCGCCGTCTCGCAGTGCATGATGTCGCAGCCACGCTTCGGGATCATCGCCATGCCCTTGGCCGAGGTCGTGGAGCGGTACTCGCTGATAGGGAAGGCGAAGGGCTCGCCCTCCGACATCTCGTAGTAGCGGATGTTGCCGTCACCCTTGCCACACAGGTACAGGAGGTTCGTGTCCGGGTCGTAGAACGGCATGATGACACCGGCGGCTTGGTCGATGTCCACCTTCTTGAGCTCCTTGTCCAGGTTACGCGGGTCCCACACCTTGAACTGACGCTGGCTCTGACGTGTGAAGCCCACCGTCACAAAGGTCTCCTTGCTGCCCAAGAAAGATAGCTTGACGCTCTTCGTGCCCATGTGCGCGTTCTCCTTCTGTGCCGCCACCTGGCCCGAGCGCGCATCGTAGAGACGCACCACCTTGTCCTTGCACGAGGTGGCCAGCATGCTGCCCGTCCAGCTCCACGCCAGGTCCTGGATCAGGTTGTCGCCGTGCTCCTCCATCTTGACGATTTCCGATCCCTTCTCAATGTCCCAGAGACGCACGCTGAAGTCCGAGGACGTACTGCCCAGCACGTTATTGGCTGTCGGGTGGAACTTGATAAGCGTCACCTTACGGCCGTGGCCGTGCAGGTCCACGAGCGGGTCCACGCACGTCTCCGTGAGGCCTCCTTCCGGAATGCCCCAGATCTTAATGGTGGTGTCGTCCGAGGCCGACGCGATCAGGTGCTCGTGGAACGGGTTGAAGTCGAAGTCCAGGATGGCTCCGCGGTGCCCAGAGATAAGCGGGAAGTCCGGGTCGAACTTGCCCTGCTTCTCGTATGGCACAACAGCCATGGCACCGCCGCCGGCCTGGATGGACACGGCGAAGAACTTGGTGTTGCCCTTAATGTAGTTTTGCTCGCCCGTGGCCGTGGCGAGGCGCACGTTCGTGTAGCAGTTCTCCAGTTTGGCCGGCTCCACGTACACATGGCGAAACTTACTCTGACGCACGAAGTGACTCATGTTTCCAGAGGGGCTCTTGCGGCGATGCGGTGCGGTGGTCTGCAGCAGCCAAAGAGCAGCACAGCAGCACGAAGGTCAGTCGGATACAGCGCGCATACGCAGTGCACCCAGCGGGCACACAGACGCTCCTCCCTCCCACCCAGACAGGCAGGCAGACAGGGGCATCCACAGCCTGGGGGGCCTGCATCCTCTGCATGCACTCTCTTCCCGCGAAAGCAAGCTAGCTATTCTCCCCGGATCGCGCGCGCACCTCAAACTCGCGATATCTTCGGGGTGCCGATGCGCACTAGCTCTTCAAGCTAGCAACTCTACGCGCACGCACATAGCACAATACGCAGACAGACGCGTCAGATCCTCCTTCCCCTGCCGGCCTGTGCTGCGCGCTCCCGCGGCCAACGTGGCCGTCGATCCGCGCAGTAGCCTGCGCCTCCAGCGGCTTCACTCACCTCGTCTTCTTTCTGCAATGGGCTAGTGCCCAGCCGCATTTCCTTTCTTCCTCCTCCCCCCCGAGCTGCGGCCCCAAACCCTCCGAGGCAAAACGCCCCAGGCACAGGGGCGGAGGAGGGATGACCCGTGATTGCGGCGCAGCGAGGTAGCACTTCCGCCGGGAGGGGCGACGCCACCCTGATTTGCATTGGCTGTTGTGTGTTTGTTTTCTCCATTTCAATCCGCCTAAAGCGGCAAGTGCCGCCTTAGACGTGTCTTATTCCCCTATTCCGAAGCTCCACGATTTTTTTTACGATGTTGCTTTTTCAGCGCTAGGTGCCTGAGATATTATGGGTGGCACCTCACAGACGCCTCCGCCCGAGTCATTTCCGCTCGCCTACGACGCATCAGGCAGGCAGAGAGTGCAATAGATGAATGGGGGCAGGCAGCTCTCGACGGCCATGGTGCAAGGCAACCAGCGAAGTCCACGGCTTTGTGGCCCCAGTTTGTACGGCCGGTTCTCATTGGCTGCTGCCGTGAAGGGGCCAAAGGGTCAGCTTTAAACCGGCGTTTGCGGTGTATCCAAGCAAGACGCCGATTTCAAGCCTGCCTGTTCCGGGAAAGGTGACCGTAATTTGACTTCTCGCTCAAGCCAGGGAAGCGCGTTGGGAAACGGACACGCCTCGCGCATTTGGCCACATGCAGAAGCTCACAGTGCGCGCAAGAGAGGAGTCGCAGCAGGAAGCGGCAGCTGGCGCGCAGACGAAAAAGCCGCGGACGGCAGACATGAGCGACGTGCAGGAAGGAGCCGCGGCCGGTGAGCCTATGCTGCTTAACCGCCAGGATTTTGTGGGCATGAACCAGGGTGAGCAATAGCGGACTTGGACTTGCTGGTGCGATGCTCGCGGGATGCGCCCGCCGGCTTGCCTGGATATTGTGAATCAACGCGCTGAGGTTGCTTTGCGGTGGCTGGGTGGTTGCATGTTGGCGCGTTCCCCGCAGAGATGCACGAGTACGACGAGATGCGAGAGAAAATCATCAAGCGCTCGCGGGAGATCCTCAAGTCGAGGTGGGTGCGCATGCTGCGAGTTGCTGCGACTGCCAAAGAAACGTTGCTCAGTGCTCACTGCCACTCGTTGCTCTCTTATTGTGGGCAATGCAGCAAGCAGGCGATCTTTGCGCTCCATCGCGGGGATCGAGCCGAGGCGACCAAACTGCTGACCAAAGCGGAAACGGTGCGTGCCCCATGCGGGCCATGATCCGTGGGACCCAACGCGTCGTTCTGCGGAATTCAAGCTGGTGGAGACCGGCCCTCTGACCCTCTTTGGCTCGGCGTCGAAGCAGGTCATCCCCGAGCTAGTGGCGCTGACGGAAACGAGCCCTTCGCTTCGAGATGGCGCGCTGGCGTCTTCTATGGAGGAGTACGCGGAGGCCAAGTGCTTCTTCCACTACCTGGACACCCGGTGCCTCCTACCGCGGCGAGATGTACCCGTCGTTCAGAAGAACGAATACCTCGGCGGCGTGATCGATTTTACCGGTACGTCGTATAGCACTTGAGGCAACCTGTTGCTGGGTAACGTACACGATCAACTCACAGTGCTGTTCATTTGCGTCTCCCCAGGAGAGCTGATGCGATTCGCAGTTGTCAAAGCCACCTCTCGTGAGGTGGACGAGGTGGAACGATGCAAGGCCATGGTGGAAGCCATCTCCGGGGAGCTCATCCAGTTTGATTTCCGAAACGGTCCGCTACGCCGCAAGTTTGACGCGGTCAAGTATAACCTGCGCAAGCTCGAGGTATGCTCCGGATCATGCCAGCTGTCGCCTCCATTGCTGCTGGCACTGTTTGCAATGTGTACTGGTACTCATTTATTACCGCGTTGTTGCCCTTGTGTCTGTCTTCGTTCAGAACACGCTGTACGAGCTGTCCCTGGTGACACACTCTGGCTTGGCGGTCCAGGCGCATTCAACTCAAGACACGGCAATGGCACCGGCCCACGACAATGAAGAATAGCAAGAGCACTGGCAAAGCTGAGCTGAGGAGCGAAGCACTGCAGCTGTGTGCGTGTGCACTACAAGGCATTGTCGACAAGCGCTATTGCTGACTGCGCTATGAAGGACGCTGGAAAGATTTGCGGGGCGAGCAGTGTAGGTGAAAGGCGGAACGTTTTGCATTGTTCGTATTTCACCGCCTGCCAGGTGCATTCTCTGACTGTATCTGCACGGAGTGTGCTCGTTGCTGCTTACCAGTAAGCAAGGAAGCTGTTGAATGAGCTCACTTTTCTACGGCGGTGGGCTCCTGCACTTTGCTCTCTTGAGAGGTTGGCGTTCCATTTGCGAGTTCCTGTGTTGGTGTCGCATCGGCATTGACGGTAGCACCATTCCCACGTGAAAAGAAGGCACTCGGCAGCAGCGATTTCCACCGCGAGGGCTCCGTCTTGACGACGCGACCGCCACCCTTCTCAACGAACGCCAGCAAGCGCGCCGCCTCCAGTGGATCTTGACCCGTCACCTCCAGCGCGTGCTGCAGCGTAAAGTGCTGCGCACAGAACGCCGCACCAGGCATACCCAGTGTCAGCGCACGTTTCCGACACAGCTCGACGGCGCACGTTTTCCGTCCGCCAGGTGCCTCCAGTATCGCCCGCTTCTTACTCTTGCTCTTCTTTGTCTTCTTGGGCGGGGGCTTTGCACCTTTCTTCTTGGCGGATCCGGCCTCGTCTTCCAGCAGTGCTGACGCCATGCGCTTAGCCTCATGCTCAGCATCTTCGGCGTCACGTCGGCGCTTAGCGCGTACCTGCTCCTCCAATGCTAAGATCTCGGCAGGTATCTCCACGGGCACCTCCACAACAGTGAAGGTGTGGTCCGCACGCTTTCCTTTACTGTGGAAGCGCTCGAAGCAGCCCGGGTTCCCCATCCAGCGCACGCTGCAGTACCGGTCTCCGCAGACGACGCACTCCCGGTCGGCGACTTTGCCGCATTCGACACACAGCCCACGATCGCCGAGCAGTTCACGTCGCTTTTCCGCCAGCGCTGTCTCCACACACACAAGTGCATGGCGACTGCTCTTCGCTCCAGTCGACGACGAGGACGAGCTCCAGCGGCAGACGGCACAGAGCGTTTGTGCGCAGAACCCGCAGCGCTCGTCCCCGCGGCGCGCTTGGCACTGTTCACAGTAGACGTGGCCACTGTCCGGGTCCAGCGGCTGTGGAAGAAGCTCCATTGTGTGGGACTGACCCTCGGCGCGACGACCGCGAGCGTGTGTGCGGGCCATGCACATCTCGCAGAGTGCGTCTTGACACGTGAGACAGCGCTGACAGGCCACACGCGTCTCGCACTCGACGCACGCTGGAGCGTGGGCCGCGTACCACTCGCGTGCGTGGCGCGAGCGCGTCTTACCACGCGCGTGCACCCGCGAGAAGCAACGCTCACAGTAGTGCTCGTCACACGGGAGACAGCGCAGCGTGGAGGCTCGCGAACACTCGACGCAGCGGAAGAAGGGCGTACGCAATGTCTGTAGCGCCGTGTACGCGTGCCAACTGAGATCTTCGCCGTCAGAAGTCGTTGCGGGTGCATGTCGATCGTAGAAGCAGGCGAGGCAAAAGTCTACGTAGTCCCCAGAGCGCGAGTAGCACTCGTGACAGCGACGAGCGGCACGTTCGGCGGTGCAGAGACTGCATGGCGTCCATTGGCTATCTGTGCCCGCGAGTTTCGAGGTGGACGGACGAGGACGACGTGAGGCCGGCGTGTAGTGAGGCCAGGCGAGCAGCCAGCGCTTGGTGAGGCGGTCCTGTACCATTGGGCGGAATGGCAGCGCTGCGCCTGTGCGTTCATCTCGTGGCTCCTCCAGCAGCTTCTCGTCGGTGGGCATGTATACGAAGTAGAAGGAACCCGAGCGCTTGTCCAGCCGCTGTTCGTACGCCGACTGCTGCTGGGATTCAAGCAACGTACGGAGTTCACGCGCGAGAAGGCAGCGCCACGCACATTGGATGACTGTGGCTGCCCACGCGCGGAATTTCTGCGTGGCGACATACCAGCGACGCACACGCAGCATGCGGTAAAGCGTTTGCGTCAGTAACGCTGAGCGCTCCCAAGCTAACACACGTTCCAGCGCTTCCTCGCGCAGGTATAGGGCCATCTGCGCGAAGGAGAAGGTTGTATGTGCCTCGTGCTCCCAGAGTCCCTTGACTGCATGGCTCGGGTACCTTGCCAGCGCACGTGCCAGACAACGCTCTTCTTCTTCGGGTGATACACGTAGCACGGGGATAGCAGCGGCGGCGGTCGTGGAACCCAGAATGTCAGCTTCTTCTGACGGAGGCGATGGCAATGGGGATGGCGACGATGAGCTGCTGGCCGCTGTGACATCATTGCCCATGGATCCGGGAGACGACGGTGGGCCAGGTAACAGTCGCCGTGGCATGCGCAGCACGACTGACAGTTCGCGCTGGAGCGTTGAGAGCCCGAGGTTGGCGGCGAAGACAACGCAGCGCTCGGCGCAACGACGGAAGAGTACGAAGATGGCCTTCTCCTGTGGTTCGCGCGTGGCCAATGTCAGTGATGCCACTTCCCCAACACGCGTCACAGCCTCATCAGGTCGACCAGCGAACTTGCGCAGATGCATCTCCAGCTGACGATACGAGATGGGAGTCGTGGAATTTTGCAGCGCACGTAACAATCCCACGACACGGCCTTGTTGGTTGGGGAAGCTCTGTGATACGAGCTGGGTCGCCACGCGCTCCAGTGGCAGGAAGTTGAACGGATGCTTGATGTTGGCGGCCACAGACGTCTCACGCGCGCAGCTCAGCGGGAAACGACGTGACTGAGTTCGTGGGAAGGCCGACACGAGTGCAGCTTCCTCCTTACTCCAGCCCAGCTTTTTGGCCTGCTGCTCTGACGAGACGGTGGCCAACAGTTCCGCCAGAGACAACTTCCCGAGTGCCGACGCGGCGTGTTTGGCCAGTCCAAAGCGGTGCAAGAAGACAGCCGATGTCATGCCTTCCAGCGCGTAGCCGACCCAGCCGAGTCGAGCTGCGCGTTTCACGGCGTCCTGCACCGTGTGGACGAGTGAGATGGCTGCCAGCTCCCGCTCTCGTACATTCATGGCCACTACGAGTCGCGCTAGCGACTGGATGCGGATAGCAGCGAACTGCTCATCAAACGAGTGATCTGGCCGCTCCCAGGATGTTTCGTGCGTCGTGGTGTTCACAAAATACGGCCGTGCGGCTGCTACTTCCAGCGCTGTAGCCGAGGACGGCAAGGTTGGACGCACCTCTTCCCAACCGAAACGCAGCCCCACGAGCGTGTATCGCAGCTTGGTGGCCACACGCACGACAGGGGCGGCTTGACGCTGGAAATCTTGCAGTCGTTCCAGCAACTGTCCGATGGCACGGCCGTGGGCGTTAGCCGGTCTTGAACGCACGGGGAAGCTCCAGTTCCGGCGGTGTTCGGCACGTACACTGCCGTGGTAAGCCGGTGCTAGCGCCTCAACGGCGGAACTCAACGCAGCCTGCAACTGGACACGCTGCTGCTCTCTGACCACGGCCTCCGAGTCCAGTTGTGGCTCTGGTTTGTCCTTGGCGCTGTCTCTGCCTTTCCGCGAACTGCGTTGGCTGCTGGCTGTGCTACTGCTGCTCTGAAGTTTGTCCTGTGATACTGCGACGGAGTTCCTGCCGCCCTGAGAACGCAACATGGATTTGGACTTCAGTCGTCCACGGAGCCACGCGCGGACGTGGGCGTTGCCCTGTGCATGGAGTTGGAGTGTGAGCGTAAAGAGCTGCGCGCGTTCATGGCGAGCGGCATCCCACTGGGCTTGGAGCACGTCACGCTGCTTTTGGCGTCTCTGGAGACGCAGGAGCTCGCTCGTGTGACGCTGAGCCAGGAATCGACGCACGTGTGCCTGCACCCGGATGACGGCATCTTCTTCTTCGATGGTGTACGTGGGTCTCTCTAGCTCGTAGTGCCGCACCTGTTGCAGTTCGTCCGACACGATATCCTGCGAGTCTGCGAATTCAGTCGTATCAACGCGCTCGAGCGTGTAGTGGGCATAGACCCAGGCTTGCACATCGCTGTCCCATTCCTCGACGTACGGGAAGCGCAGCGTGGCTGCCAGTACCTGTAGGCGGTGCGCTTTGGCCTGGTCCTTCATCCAAGCATCCAACGCATCCTGCTCCTTCTTTCGCTCGGCTTCCCACAGCGGCGTAACACGGTCGGCGTGTAGCTCCGTCAAGTACTGCTCACGTAGCTGCTGATGCCGCGCCGTGGTGCGCAACGCTGCCAGGAGCTTCTTGCCAGCGCGTCGACGCCAGAGACGCTGGAGCTTGTGAGCCGTGGCGTCCATCTGCTCGATGGTGTCGGCACCGGCGCGCCAAAGTTTTGCTTTATCCCGTGAACTTCGAGCCTTCCTAGCGGCGGCCATAGTGGCCAACACTGTGTGTTGCAGGAGGTCGGAGTCCTTGAGCTGCTCACCGTGTTGGACGCCGAGCACGAGTGTCTCCATACCGAGTCCCAGTAGCTCTCCGAGCCGCTCGTGACCGAATTGCAGCACGTCAGCGCACTGGCTGAAGCGTGCGTGATCATGTTTCTTGACCTCCGTCTCGAGCGCGAAGAATGTGAGCTCCTTCATGTTGAGCTTGACCTCGGACACTGTCGCGTGCGCCTCAAAGAAGCGCTCGAGCTGCCAGAGCGTCACCTGCTGCTCACCAAGCGCACCAGCGAAGGTGAGTGCGCGCGCATCCAATCCAGGGAAGCGCTCCAAGAACAGCTCACGTGCTACATTCGGCTGCGCCACGAGCTTCAGGCAGCGTAGACTGTGCACCGCCGATACCTCCAGAGGTTCTTGCTGCGCCGCATAGAGCTGCTGACTCGTGGCCAACTCACGTGCCTGTGCTGTCCGTCGTGCTGTCGCCACTCGGAGTTTCTCGCGGGCCTGTGCTGCGTTCGCAACAGCTTCCTCCAGCTCACGTGTGCATACATCCTGACGTCTACGGAGAGCTTTAGGCGGGTGTCGAAACTCTGCGGCCTCCTCCAGTACATCATGGAGAGCGTCTTCACGCTCCTGCAACGTGGCTTCACAGAACTGCAGGTGCTTGTCAGCCAGATCACACGCGCGCTGGAGCTGCATCTGTTTCTCACGAGCGAGCGCCAAGACGTGGCGCTGCTGTTTGGCTTGCTCTATCGTCTGCGTGGCAAAGAGACTCGTGACCATCGCCTGCAGGTGCTGTGCGTCTTGCACACCGATAGCCTCCAACTTGTCTTCACAGGCGTCTCGACCCAGCTGACGGAGCTGCTGCAACGCGTCCAGGGGTGCCAGCGTTGACAGCCATCGATTCTTCTGGAAGGCGTCGCCGTACTTGACTCCCAGCCCAAGACGCCGCAGCCACTCGGCCACCGCCATGCCCCGCAATTCGTCTACTGGGTCAAAGAACACCGCTGACTGACGCCTCATCCCGGCTACGACAGCGCTAAGAGACACCTCACTCCGGAACGGGTTCGACTGCTTGCGACGCTGAGCCTGTAGTAGTCTTCGCGCTGCTCGCCGATGGGCGCTGAGGCGCCACGTGAGCTGGATGCGTGAAGCCATGCGCGTCTGGAGCTCCTCGTACACGAGCGATCGTAATAGTTGCATGCGGCAGTGGAAGCCACGCATCAACCGCTGGATTTCGCGTGCTGACGTATTACGTAGCTCCATCTCCCGCTGGAAGACACTTTGGACAGCCGTGGCGATGCATGCGGCTGCTGTGCGCGAGGCTACCTCCGTTTTGATGCGTGCCAGCTCTTGACGGAGGTGCTTCTGCAGCAGATACGCACGGAGCCCACGCTGAATGGAGCGAGCACTGCGCTCGCAGAGCGCTACGTGACGGCCTTTGTGACCGCGAACGAGCGCCTGGATGCGTGTCGAGGAGTCCTGTTCGCGCTCAAAGCTGCATCGCGCGTCTTCCAACTGGTTTGACAGTCGCTGACGAGACAAATGACGTCGCAGTCGACCAGGGACTGCTTGGAGCCACCAGAACTGCAGTCGTGTCGCCGTGCGCAGCCGCTTGGCGTGATGCACGCGGAAAAACCACTTAATGCGGCGATGAGCCATCCGTCGACGTCGCAGTCGCTGCACCAGCCGCTGCGCCGCGTGGCGACGTGCATTGCGCTGAATGAGCTCGGCGGCGGCGAAACGTTTGGCTGACAGATAAGCGAGCCAAGCGCGTCGGATGAGTTTTGCCATGTAGTTTCGCTTGAAGGTCAGCACCTGTGCGTCGAAGGCGCGTTCCTCGCCCTCTTTCTCGCGCAGACAGCCCAACAACAGGAAGGTGGACCACTCGTTGTTGCGCGCATACCAGCAACGCTGGAAGACAAGCGCCGCGTGCCATTCCTGCTCGTGTGTGCATCGCAGCTCACGAGCAACGCAGCGGCCCAGGAACCCGCGAGCCATGCGCTGTAGTAGCGCCGTGGCGCTCAGCGCACGCTCGAACTCCTGACGCTGCGCACAGAGAACCAATCGCCGCAGCCGTCGCATGCGCACGGATCGGAAAACGGCTTGCACTAGCAATGCAGCGTCACGTAGTGCCAGAAAGTCGTCACGACACACACGCATTCGGATTCGTGCCTGGAAGAGCACGATGCGATGTCGTAGTTGGTGGTAGTGAGCACGTGCGGCTCGCATGCGTTGCAGCGCCTGGATCTTCGTGGCTGCAGCACGATAACGAGCCAATGCTGCTCGGAAGCGACGACGACGATAAGCGCTCTGAACATGCTCGGCGGCTCGCCACAGCGCTCGACGGTCTTCACGGACTTCAGGAGGGAGCTCGAATAGGAGGTTACGACGGCGTGGCGAGAGATACAAGTCGCGCAGCACGGGGCTCGCGAACGGCGCTTGGTGGTGCAGCCACAGCAATCGTTCGCGTCCGAGCTGACGACGAACCTGGCGCTGGATGAACTGTGCGGCATGGTCGCGGTCGCGCCAGATAAGTTCCTGTGTGGCTTCGAGCCACTTGCGAAATCCTTGCTGCTGGTAGCCACGCAAAACAAACTCGATGGCGACCTGTAGACGCTTCTTGGCTGCTAATCGCTGATACTCTTCACCATGCTCCTGGAAGCGGGCGTGCTCCACGACGGCCTTCCATTGCAGCAGCGCCATGCGACGCTGATTGTCCTCGAACTCCAGCACCCAGAGAGCCATGGCACGTCGCATGCGGTGGCGGCAATAGGCGGCACCGCCCGGCAGCTGGAAGAGGAACTTGAGCGGCAGGCGGTCGCGCTCCTGTTGGATCATCGAGTGGAGTTCCTGTCGCATTTCCTGCTCCTCAAGTCGAGCACGATCGATCTCCGAGCCAAGCGACGTCATGACGGACGTGTTCACGCGCTCAGCTAGTGCTCGCAGGTGCATTGCGTTCTGCTCGTTGGGCTCCACGGGCGACGACAAGATCTCACGCAGACGCTGGCGCTTGAACGCTGGGGTGACCGCCTCTGTGACCATGGACGTCGCTCTGACATCACTGCTAGTATCTGCTGGTGGCGGCTTTGACATTGCTACCTGTGTCTTGGGAGGACAAGGTGGCGTTCTTTCGACGGTCTCTTTACGTGTAAGGTTCTTTGGAGCTTGGACCACGGCAGCTGTGGCCTCATCCACGTTCTCGTCCTCGTTTCGACCGGGTTGCTCTCTCCACTGCTCCCATTGCACAACTTGCAGTCGACTGGGTGACGAGAGGTGAGTGGCCAGCGACTTCTTGTGCTTTCCGTTCTGCTCGTCCTCGTCTCGCAGGTGGCGTTTAAAGTAAGCCGGAGAAGCCAACGGCATTCGATGCGTCCGTAGAATTTTCAGCATGTGCTCCGGCCGGATGAGTGCGTCTGCCGCAGAGTGGATCTGCGGACCAGCCACGCCCGCAGCAGTTCTCTCCTCTTCGTCGCTGTCGTCTCCCAACTGCTGCTGGGCCAAGACCATCGGTGGCTGCAGATCTCCCGTTGGCTTGATGAGCGGTAGAGGCGTTAGTGGCGACTGGAGTCGTGTGAAAGCCGGCGTGACCACACGAAAGCGATCCATCTTAAAGGTGCGACTGGGAGTCTCGCGACGGGCGATCCCAGCGGCCAGACGCTCGTCGGCTGTGGCATCCACCAATCGACTGCTGCTACTGTCCGACGCTCGAGGTTGCTGGTCTAGTTGCTTCTTCGTTGGGCTGTGAGTACGATGAGTTGTGCCGCTGGACGAATGTTCACTCCAGGCCACTCGACGGCGCGAACGGCGGGGCGGCGAGTGCTGGTTGGTGCTCGTCGTGGCCGTAGCCGACTGCTGCATCGCTGGAGAAAGTGGTAGCGGTGGCGCCCTGGGCTTCCTTATTCCGGTACTACCGGGTCTATCACTCGTTTGGACGGAACTGTGCGCGCTGCCACCGAGAACACGAGAGCTGCCGCCGCTTTCTGGTCGTCCGGAGACAGTGAGCAGGAGACACTCACTGCCTTGTTCACTGGGCTGCGACTGCATGACCAACAGCTCCGAGTCGAGCGACACTACGAGTTGTAGATGCTGCTGCTGTTGAGAAGCTGGGCATATACCAGTGCATCCACACAGACGAGTGAGCCCACTGCATGGACAACTATGTGAGTTGCAAGGCAGTAGGGTGCAGTCTACCTCGCATGACGAGCGAGATGACGAGACAGCAGTTCACGTGTACACGCCACGTGTCGGCGGTTTGCACGCAGCTGCGGCGACAGAAGCCCACGAGCTGCAGCAGTGCATCCACGATCTCCTCCGCCTCCAGTCGCAGTCGTTCGGCCAGAGCGTGACTTTCCAGCATGAGCAGACCCAGCGCGCGAGCCGCCAGCGCTACGTGCACAACTCGAGTGATTAGATCTTATAATCCTCCATCAAGCCACAGAGCTTCGAATAGTGGATCGTACCGCGCAGATAGACGCTGTTCTTGACGTTGCGCAGCGCGCGCAGACAGATGTTCACGGCCTCTGCATCTTGCTGAGCTGCCGTCGCTCGGGTCTGCGCCGCTAACTCCACGACTACAGCACGCTCCGCCGCCGGGGAGACGTGCTGCGTAGCCTCCAGTAGACGGCGCTTGCGGTGGCGCGACTGCGGGGAGCGCGCGTTCCGCTCCATGGCCGCAGCAGGAGGCGGCATGGCCACGACCCCGTAGTGGCGCCATAAGCGTGGCTCGGTGTCGCTTCGGGGTGCGCAAACCGGTACAGTGGATATGAAACCGGTTTGGGAACCATAAGGCTACTGCCACCAGAATTGACTCGACCAAACTTTGTACAAGAGCCACAAAATGTTGGACTGACATGCATCGCACCCTTTCCCGTTGGACAGCAAAAGAGCCGTCGGGCACCCACCAGCTCTGCGGGCTGCAGGCATTCGCCTACGCGTCGAGCCCGCAGCAGCAAGAGCACCAGCGACGTATTCCACCGAAACAGCGTACTTGCGCTATGGACAACCAGACAGGCGCGTCGCCGCGAATGGGGCAAGTGTGGCTGCGTGGGCTGCTCGTGAGTTTGGTAGCGCTCGGGGCGCTCACGATCGTGCTGGAGGCGTCGTCGCTGCTGGTGCACAGCAGCACCCAGGTGAATTCCGCGCGACTGCATCGCGTTGTGACGCTCAGCACCTCTTGGCATCACGATGGCAGCAACACAAACGAAACATTGACAGATATACCCAGCGGCGACTTCCTGCCAAAGCTGGACGCCTGGGATGACCTGGATGAGGTGCCTGCGGACGACCTACTGCATCTCAGTCTGCTGCATGAAGCCTGTGTGACGGACGTGAACGCGGTGCTGCCCTGGACGTTCGGCTCGCCGCTTGGAGACCACCAGTGGAGCAACGGCTCAGCCAGCAACCCAGAAGTATTGGTGCACCCAAACGACACCCAGTTGCTCGAGAAGCTGCGCGAATGTCCTGACGTAGACATCTTCCTGCCGCAGCACCTGCGTGGCAATGGCTATTGTGAGGACGCTGTTGCCTACGCCAAATGTGCGTGAAGCTGCTTTTGGTGATTGCCTTGAGCTTTGTCTGCGATGTCGTTGCTACTGCAATTGACCACTGACGCGTTTGCTTTTGCCTCGTGGTTCTGTAGACTTGAACTCCAGATTGCTGCCCGTGTGGGCGATGGAAGTGAAGCTCTTCGACCCGCAACTCGGCCGTGAAGTAGATTACTTCGATCTGTGCCCACACACGCCTGTGATCTTCTTCAACCACTATTGGGACGACGTGCCGGCTTCCCCTCGCTGGCCGAGCCATAAGCCGCTGTACCTCATGCCCAACATCGAGATGATCGAGCTCACAGCTGAGCATTACTGGCGTGCTGACGCTGTTCTCTGCAAGACGCGCGTGTGCGAAGACCGTGTCACCCGCTGGTACGCGCAGGAGGGCAATCCGCGCGAGGCCAAGGTCTTTTACACCAAGCACACGTCATCAGATCAGGCGTCGTTCGCGCGCCGGCGTTTGGGTGACGCTGCCATCGCCCCCAAGGACTTTGCCAACGTCTCCTTTCTTCACACTGCCGGTACCAGTATCTGGAAAGGTACACGCGAGCTGCTGGACTGCTGGACCTCAACAGCAGGGCTTCCACCGCTGGATGTGTACATTGGCGAGAGCGCCTTCAACTACCTTTTCCCACCATTCTACCAGCGCAAGATCGAGAACAGTCGTAGTCCCATCAAGATCGAACTGGGCATGCTGGAACCGCTGGCTTTCAGCAAACTCACGGCGGAGGCCGCCTTCTTTGTCTGTCCGAGTCGCAGCGAAGGCTACGGCCACTACCTGAACCAGGCGCGAGCTTCGGGCGGTTTGATCGTCACGACGGACGCCCACCCTATGAATGAGCTCATTACGTCGTCTGACATGGGCGTCTTGGTGCACGCACGAAGCAAGAAGGACCCGGACATGCTGCTGGGGGGTGGCTACACGGACAACCATGGACTGAAAGATGCCGAGGGACTTCTGGCCGTCTACTCGTCTTACTCGCTCTGCAGTGCCGTTCGGGACATGGTGGAGACCACGAGCGTGGAGCAGCGTGCAGCCATGGGGTCTCGGGCGCGGCGGCAGTACCATGAAGACACCCTCTTCTTCGCGCGCGCCATGCAGGAACTGCGGCAGTTTGCACGGACGCATGCGTGGAGCGACGCGAATCTGCGCGGGCAGCCGTGAGCGAGCAAGGAGGGGATATCTGTGTGGCTGGTGTTGAGAATAAAGTCGTCGTGCAGTGCCGAAAAACCGCTCGCCTCGATATATCCCTAAGTTACCATGAGATACCCCAGTACCGTCCGGGCCCTAGTGGACATACCGTTTACTGTTCCAGGTCGATGTGTGTGAGCAAGCTCACGCACACCTGACACTGCGGAGTAGGCGTCTCCGGGCACCCGGACTCCAGGAGCCCGAGTGAGCAGGTGCTCATTCCTCAGGTAGATGTTGCGCGCGGCGTTCACGTCGCGGTCAATCGTCAGGCTGCAGTGCGAGCACGAAAAGACCTTCTCGCTGGTGATGCTGCGGTTGAGTCTCCCGCAGCACGAGCAGGC
>JAADYK010000147.1:0-33948 GCA_023338225.1 Halophytophthora batemanensis
GAATGAACACTCACCTAACTGCAACGTGGGTGAAAGCACCACCAAGCTGTCGCGAGCAACCCAGCCTGCCAGAAATTGTCTGTACTCACGAGGTGTGGCAATTGCTCATGGTTCCACGTCCAAGCACCGCTCCGAACTTCTTCGCTCCACGTGGCAATGCGTCTTGTTGCCGCAGGTGCTATCGATCTGTCTCCCAGGGGGATGACGACAAATTGGCCACCCAACATCTGAACGGCTGCCCGAACTTCCGACAAGACTTCGGCAGGATGGAGAAGTGCAACTTACCCATCTGGATCTGTTTCTATTGAGTCGACCCAGAGCTCCATACAGCAACCTGCATTCACCGCGATATTGAGCGCGGGCGCATTGTGTGTGTGAGAAAGCTCATGCACAGCTAACACCGTGGAGTAGGAGTCTCCGCGCACCCGGACTCCAGAAGCCCGAGTGAATAGGTGTTCGTTCTTCAGCTAGATGCTGCACGTGGCGTTCACGTCGCGATTGAGTGTCAGGCTGTAGTGCGAGCACGAGAGGACCTTCCAGTTAGTGACGCTGCGGCTGGTTCTCCCTCAGCACGAGCATGTCTTCGTCGTGTAGTGATCTTCCCACTAAAACCGCGACTTGTTTTTGATCTGCCTAGAGCGAGCGGAGCACTCGTGGCTTTGAGCGGTCGGGACCTATGCCTCTCTTGCGCGCTGGCCGACCGACCGCTCCCACCACACCGGTCGATCTCCCGCCGAGAGAATAATCGAGGGCAAATGTCAAAAAAGTGATAGCATCTCGTGGGAATTCAGTGGTAGATTGATAACAACCAGGCGTCATGGAACAATCTTATGAGGTAAATGCGCTTGAACGAACATGACGCCTGCACGCGGCGCTGAGGACGCACGAGGTCTGTAGGCCAACGCTGGTGCTATGCGCAAAGCCCAGACAATCGTGGAACTCGCTATTTGCGCGTGGCTTTCGCCACCACACAGCTCTACTGCTGTTTGGAACATCTACGCAGCTGCATCAGCTTGCACGGCCGGCGCCATCCATTCCGTCTGCTTGGGTGTCCAGAGCGCCAGTTGGCCGTCCTGCGTGCCCGTCAAAAGCTTGCGTTCATCGGGTGACAGCGCTACAGCCGTGACAGCGCTGCGAGGACTCACTGCATGACGACCCTGCAGCTCCAGCCGCCAGCCAGCCTCGCTCGCACGCTTCTCATGCTTGCCAGGCAGGTCGTCTTCGCTGTCTGCTTGCGAATAGGCCCAAACACAGAGTGCACCGTCGGCATGGCCCGTCACCACAGCCTTCTCAGCGCTCCATTCCGCGGTTTCTCGACGACTCACTGCCAATGCAGTGATACTCGCACGTTGGATAGCTGCTGGGTCCTGGAAGAGCAGCGCGCTCTCGTCCAGACGCACACGCAGCGCTCCATTCACGTCGTACACGCCGAAAGCATCTCCAGCTGCCACGACAATGTCTCCCGTCTCTTCGTTCATGGCGATGGCAGAAATGGCTCGATTCGTACCAGCGTCAGCATCCAGGAAGGATGGGAGACGTCGCAAGAAGCGTCGGCGATTGAGATCCCAGAGCACAGCCACACCACCTGCACAGCCGCTCACAATGGCGCTGTAGGCGCGACTGACGTGTAGCTGGGTGAGTCGCTGGCGGTGGCTCAACGTGCTCATGGCCGAAAGTAATGTGAGCGACCGCGTGCTGGAACCCACGCCAGCTCCACCAGCGCGCGTGCGACGGCGGTGGGACGAACTCAAGGCCGACGCCGCAGCCAGAGACGACGCTGCCGCTGCCGCAGCGGACGAAGAGGACGACGAAGCTGATGACGAAGAGGAGGCAGCTGCTAGCGAAGATGCCAGCGAGCGTTTGGCCGCATCCAGTCGCCAGACACGAAGCACCGGTACTTCAGGACTGCTGGTAACCACCATGCGGCCGTCGGAGCTGATGGCAGCCACGTCGATGATCACATCCAGTTCCAGACACGCCACGATCTTGGCGTCACTGCCGTGGCCACCATTCTCAGCGTAACCAGTGGACAATACCTTCACAGACCGATCCTGGAAGCCCCAGGCGAGGAATTCGCTGTGCCGAGGCGGGATCAGCAAGCACTTGGGTCCGACGGTGACCACCTTCTCTTCTTTCCCCACCGAACCACCAGTCCATGCGATCTCGTGGATGCTAATGCTAGTCGTGGCACTGGGCGACTGATTCGGCTCGTGGTAACTTCGACAATGCGAGGCGAGAAGTGGGCTCACTGTTGCCTGACGTTGTGGTTCTTGTTGCAGCAACGCCGCGTGCTCTAGAACGGACGTCGTTGTGCCGTCTGGCGTACCCACAAAGGTGTTATTGGGTGCTACACCATTTGAAAGGATGGTGTGCATCCGCGTGATCAGCTCACCGCCTTCCAGGAAAGAGCTCGCGAGCGCTGCGCGCGTGGATTGTCGAGACCCAGGGGCTTTCCCGATTGCAGTAGAGGTTGACGCGTCTGACATGGCGCTGATTCCACTCTGTGGTTGATGGAAAGACGACAGCGGGTCGGCAACAGTCGAGAGGAGCGACCCATTAGCCAGGACGTTGCTGCTGGCTGTGGCTTCTCCAAGAGTTGTTCGCGCCGGGTGCGGCGTCCGAAAGAGTTGCGATGGTGTCTGGCCGAACTCCGTGATCTGATCTACGATGGCTCGCTTGGTGGCCACGTCAGCGATAGCGTCCAGATCCACGGCGCCCTCGTACGTGAGGTAGTAGAAGACATTGCAGGCTTCCACCGCCGCGGGCCCTTGCTGCTTGTAGCCGAAGATGAGGTCGATCCACTGGTGCAGATTTGCTGACACGTAGGCACTTTCGAGTGCCGCACGGTTGAGTCGTACGAACTCAGTGGCCGAGCCATTGGCCCAGGGTGGCAGCTCCACATCGCCCACCGCCACCCCCGTCTGGCTCGTGCCGAACGCTCGGCCGTTCACGTTCTCCAGGAAGGCCGGCAGGTAGAAGAACTCGGGGATGAGCTCCTTGACGTCTTGCGTCCCATTTTGCGCGCTCTCAAAGCCTGCTGCACTCTTCCAGGCACCGTCTACGCTTGTAAACAAGCGGTCCGCATGGTCAAACTTGTCACCATGTAGACGTCGGAAGTGGGAGGTGAAGGGCTCCAGTCGCATGAGATAGTGCAATGCAATGCCGGCTGACGAGTAGTGCGTCCCATAGTGAAAAGGGCGCGAGCTCAGTGGGTGGGCAGCTCCTTCCTCGCCTGCTGCAGCACTCGAAGACTCCACCAGGTCGTCATACCGCGCACGAAACTCCTCTTCGCGGTGCAGTGCACCCATGGGCTTGGCCAGGTCACGGAAGGTGGCTGGGTCCCTTAGATCCAGCTCTTCAGAGGTGTAATCAGACAAGACCCACGGGAAGACGGGATACTGCGTTAGGTCGTTGTAGGACCGGCCCGCGAGCGTGTTGAGGTGCATGAGGTAGGCAAAGTTGGAGATCTCGCCATGCACCCAGCGCTCCGTCATGTTGTTGCGCAGCAGCCTCCGGAGTTGTGAATACAAGTCGCCTCCCGCCTCCACGCCGTCTAGCCCACTGGCAGCTCCACGCACGTTCGGGCATTTGCTTAATAGGCCGTGGAAGACACTCTCGCGCTGCTGGGTCGACTCCAGTGTGATCTGTCAGGCGCGAACGAGCACAGAAGCAGCAACAAGGTCAGTGTATGAAGGAGGACGGGAGTGAGAGTGGCAAATGCAGAAAGAGAGAAAGTACCAAGTAATTCCTTCCGTCGTGGGCGAAAAGCTCAAGTGCGACATGACGCAGCTGATACCTTCGCTTGTGTAGCTCCGCGATGTCTTCGTAGGCCCAAAAGCGGCATTGGTGGGCGTCTTTGGATCCCGAGCGAGCTGAAGATGCTTCACCTGCCAATGCAGCATCATGACTCAACTGCTGGAGGTGACGGAGACTCAGTCGCCGCTCCAATAATGTGGCGGAGCCGACTGGGACCTCCACCACGAGAGCTTGCGGCTTCCGTGGTGCCTGCTCATTGCTGCTGCCGTGAAAGGAGCTCGTCGGCTGAACCAACCGCTGGTAGTTGTCGATGATGTATACGTGGTCGTTGCACAGCAAGAAGACACCTGGACAGGAATCCATGCCGTCAATCCGCAGGCAGTCGAATATGTCGATAATCTCGTCTCCAGGCACCAGCAGCGGCCGTAGCTTCTCGTCGATGACCTCCTCTTCCAGTAGCGTCCCGCTAGGTTCAGTAGTCGTACTCTCCGTAACACCAGACTGTTCAATCCTGCTGCTGTCTCCTACGTCCGCCACCTCCGTGTCTTGGGAGTTCTCGATATCACTGTTGTCGTCGCCAAGCTCTCTGTAGGAGGAGAGTCGACTGGTTCGTCCATTGTCACGCCAAGGTGTGCGCTCACTCCTGACGTATTTGTTGATGAGCGTCTCGAACGACCCCTTGCGGAGCTGTTCTCGAGGCGTTAGAGCCGCAGATACAGACGCAGACGTGGCAAAAGGTGCTGTGGGTTTCGCTGATGACTGAGCGAGAGTTGTGCCTACGTCTGCTGCGTGCTGGAGAGGGCTTCGAGACGTCGCTATCGGCTTCACAGACACTTGGTCAGCGTCCGATTCTGAGTAGCGTCGGCGCATTCCCTTCCCCGATCTAGCTTCACGTCTCAATGTAATTCCATCTGTCGTGGCTTGAACTCCACTCTCCTGAAGCCAGCCTTTAGTCTTCGTCGACTGCAGTGTTGACAGCGAGATCGAAGGGTCTGGAGTTTGCAACATCCGCGAAAGCCTCTTTCGCATCCGGTACGGACCTTCCGTGAAGTCCAGTCTCCAGCAGTAGTTTTGCACCGGTCGTTGCAGTGTGCATACACTTCTCCTCGTCACTTCTGTCATCAATACCGAACTCCCGATAGCTTCGATGTCACTCTCCTTCACCTCTTTGTCATCTCCGTTCTCCACTAAAATAGAATTCCGCAAGAAGCTCCGCTGGATATGCTCCCACTGCCGCGCAACGAACTTCTGTCGGTCCACGCGGTCTTGTTTCCACTTGAGCTGGCGACGAAACTCGTCTCGCTGTGCGCGCAACAACGACTCGAAGTAGTTCTTCTCCATGGCAACGAGCCACGCGTACCGTGCATCGAACTGCTTCTCGTAGCCACGCTTCTGCTGTGAGGCCTTTTTGTGGTAGGCAGCCCACAAGTCGTGCACCGTCTCCTTTGATTCCATTACCGTTTTGATGAACGCGCGGTCCAAGCTGATCTCTAGCTCCTTCAGTGGTGGGCCCACGAGCTCCAGCCACTTTGCGAACTTGGCAAACGACGATGATTGGGTCACCATAGACTCGTTTTGGTGGGAGTTGGTACTTGAGCATTCCAGTAGCACGTCAAACCCGTTCTTCATCAGGTTCACCGAGTAAGGAGGCGCACCGCTCTTTCGGATTTCGACGGTCAGCAACTCCACCATAAAGGCTCGCTGGAAGTACATGAGATCGATCCACAAGTGCGCTGCGGCTTCTTGAAGCAAACGTGAGCTTGCGTCGCCCAGCAGTTGCAGTAAATCGCGACACAGACACACGAAGAAATCCTTATCTTGGCTGTTGCGTGAACCAAGCACCACATCGCGATGCACGTGCACTTGCTGCAGCACGGCTTCCAGCTCTTTATCTCCCACTTCGGCGCCACGACCCTGGCAGACGTGCAGAATGACGGTGTTGAGCGCCGAATAGAGCTCGGACGCCAGGCTCTCAAGCTCCACGGACCGAGACATGTTCATGCGCCCGAGCAACTGTCGAAGTTGTCTCCGTTTCTTCCCCTTGTTCAGCTTGTCACTTAGCATGCCGCCAAATGAAGTTGACGAGGTGGACGTGAGGGAGGAGGACCCACCACCACTGCTCCCCACGACCCCGACGTTCGTTTCAGCCAGTACAAACAGCACCAGATCCAACAGCCGGGTAGGACCGCCACTAAAATGGACAGGCTCACAGCAAGCAAAGACAACGGGACAACCGTCTCCATGCTGCGGTCGCTGCCAGCAGAGCATCTTCTCCACCGCGAATTTTACGAACTCGCGCACATTGGACCCGAAGGGTCTGTGGTTCATCAAGACATCCTCATCGTTGAAGCGCTCCCGGATCTTCTCGAGAAGACTCATCACCACGAGGCTCTGAAGATGCAATTGCAGACCCTCGTGAAGTGGTGGCGTGATACTTGCAGCGCCCGTGGCTCCGTCGATAAAGTCCTTGACCACGTCGTGGCCCTTGGGAGAGTCCAGAAGCAACGTCATGAGCAAAGCCACCAGCAATCTCAACGCACGCGCTGCAACCGGGTGGTGGAAGAAAGGGTCGCTGCCCTCCTCGTCGGCTGCCGCGGCTTCATCCGCAAGTTCTGCCCGACACACTGTCGAGTTGAATCTTGTCGCTGGCATCTGCTTGGTCTCCAGGGTTTCGTTGACCTTCTCTTGGGTGGGGCTGTATCTAGTCAGTATCGACACTCTAGCAACAGCGCAGATGAGTCGTTCTAAATCCTCCAGAATCTCCTGGCGAGCTTTCTCACTCCCCGATGTCAGCAGCTTGTGCATACTCGGCATGTGAGCGAAAATGTGGTGCAGGAAGTCCAATACTTCCAGGTGATAGACCTTGTCTCCACCGCCAAGCGTTGCATGGGAAGGAGCTCCAGGCAAACCTCGCTCCCCTTCGATGTTCATCGTGAACCTGTCAGACTTCTCGATTCTTCCTTCGTTCGACCCCATAGATGTGGGTGGAGACGCGACCTCACTTGGTGCGTTGTCATCAGACAGACTCATCAGAGCTACTGGATCGTTGTAGTAGCGGCGGAGCAGGACCAGAATCACACTAAAGATGCTGGAGTTCATGATGCGGTCCCGCTGGATGTTAAGTTCGAAGTCTTTGCCCAGAAAAAACATCTCGAACTGGATCTCGTGTGGCACGCCGTCCACGGGTGTCCCCAGCAGCGCGCAGAACAACGTGTACCACATTTCCTGGAATGGGAAGTGCGTTGCAGCGACTCGAGACCTCGATTCAGTCCCGGCGTCTCTAAAGACATCGTGGTTGCATGGCAGGCCCTGTGCCAACAAGCGGTAGTAGCCCTCCTTCTTGAACAAGTTCTCGTATCTCGGCTGTTCCAATAGTACACACAGCAGCTTCAACGCCGCGATCACCGTTGACGGAGCGATGCCAATCGAGAATTCCGTCTCGCCGCACGGAAACAAGAAATATTCCATCCACCGTGGTGCTAGAACCTTGCGGAACCCCGTCAGTTTGTAAGCCGATGGTAGTTGCATACGAGACGTTGTGGAGCCAACACCTCCTGTACCACCGCTTGCACTTTTTGTCACCCCAATGGCCGCAAGCGCCCCGTTCCCCTTTCCATCCGAAGTCAGAAGAGTGTCAGCGTCGCTACCGCGCTCTCTGTTCTCTTTCACGTCATGCTTTTTCACAGCCTTGAGCAAAATGTCAAGCAGGAGGTCCTGGATCTTCGACTGGTGCGCCTTCATCTGTCCATTTACTGGCCCCGCGAGCTCCGTGTTGCCATCGGAAGCTCTCTTTGGACTCTGGAGCTCACAGGACGCAAAGCCGCCCGCCACAGCACGTAGTTCTTGCCGTGTCAAGTTGGACGCTCGAGGACTGAGACACAATCTACCGGTTGGACTGGCCAGAGTGTGCACATGGAACTGCCCCATACTCCCCACCACCTCTGTTCTTCGCCCTTCACTCGCTTCATGATCCTTTCCATCCACTTTTCCTTGGATGCCATTCTCTCCTTCCGCTGATGGAGTCGTGAACGCAAACCGCGGTGAGAGTGTCGACGTCAGGAAGCCTGCGACATCGGCAAAATTCGCCTCTACCGTCGATCCGCGACTGGGACTCGTCAAACAGACAAGTATCAGGTCCACAATAATACGGAGAAGGTCGTCGGCGACGTTCACATCCATGAGCACGTACAACAACTGTCGGACGAAGCTCATCGACTGTAACTGTGCACGATTTCGCTCCCGCATGTCATCGTCACCCGCTGCCAGACATGAGTACAGCGACGAGAACAGTAGCTTGGGCGTTTCTGTACCTGCTGCTTTCTGCCATAGCGAATAGTCTAGGATAAAGTACTGGAGCGCCTGCAGGTTGCGAATCGCACTGTCTCGAGAGCTCTGTGGTCGCGGGGTTTCTTCGCCCAGTTCAAGGTCGATGCCAGCGATTCCAAAGAGTAACTGCAGGCACTTGCTGCTCAGAAGCGACGCTTTCTGGTGCAGCAAGTAGTTCACGATTCCGTAGCCGTGCTCTTGCTCCATGGCCGCGAGATTTTTCGTGTGGCCTCGCATTAAATCTGCCAACAGACCCAGTGCAAGCTCGATTTCAGCCGTTGTCGAGGATTCGTCCAGAAGTATGTACGCCACTTGGCATCCAGAGCTCCACGCCTCGAACATTACATCTGCTATGGTTCTCGCTCCACACACTGCCGTTCCTCCAATCAGATGTGCAGTCGGGCGTCCATCCAGTTTACTGCTTGGTAGGATCGACATGTCGCTGCCAACAGAGTTCCGCGAGGAATACGCCACCACGACACGCTCGGACTGTATCGGGATATGAATCAGCGGTACGGCGCTTGGGATTCGGGCAAAAACACTTGCGTTCGACTTGATATCCTGGACGATGGCGGCCGCTGTAGAAGAAGCTGCGGAGGCGATGGTCAAACTGCGGTGAATGAGCTTGTTCCGAGCTCCGCGCTCAGTCTCCACAGAGTCGATGAGCGAGCGAACCGGGTCCCACATGTAGTCGTCCAGCAGTACCATATTGCTCACGCTCAGATGATCGAATGTGATGGCGACTTCATTATTCCCAGATGCACCGAAGAAGAGATTATCATACGACGGTCCAGCACAGAAGACCGCATTCACCATGGGGGTCGAGATGGGTGCGTCGAATAGGTAGAAAGGTCCCAGTGTCCATCTTGCACTCGAGCATCGACGCGCTTGAGATGGTACCCCAATGAGACCGCTTAGCGGCTGGCTGCCTGTGACGCTGGACGGGTACGAGATTTTCACCGACTCTTGCAGTATCCCATCCAGATAGCAAGACACCATGCTAGCTTGGAATCGCTGCTTCGAATGTGTGAAAACTGCGTGGTGCCACTTCCCTGTCTTGATTGTCGTGTGAGAGAATTGGTAGGCCGAGGCCCGATTGGAGCTTGTACGCATGTACAGCTTCGCTCCTTTCAGGAACGCTTCTGTGACCGACTTTCCGTCACCTGACCGGAAGCGGAAGAGGTAGAACGTTGGCGGATTACACACGACACACTCGCCGCCGCTGCTAAGAACCGCTTCAATGCACCCACGGCAGGCGCGATGGGAGCACTTGAGCATGCACTCGTCTTGCAGGTCCCCGCGGCAGTGAATGCACTTGTTCGTCAGGAAGCAACTGCGATACAACTTCTCGCGCTCCTCCTTGCGTTCGAACGCATCTACGCGGAACCACACCGAGACGGAATAGCCTTCTGGAGGTGGCCACACCTTGGTGTTGTGCGTGAAGGTCGATAGTGATGTCGCGGCAGTTGTAGGTGGGTTTCCTGGTTGATTCGCGGCCGGTCGGACGTTCACATCGGGGATTTGGAGACACGCGAAGCCTTCTTTCGTAGCATCGAATGAAATGACTGGGGAGCCATTCGCACGGTTGTATGTTGCCGACATCAACTCCGCTAATATTTTCAGCAACGGCAGCATTGTCGACTTTGCCGATGGAATAGTCAGTTCTGTGTCTTTGGAGCTTCCTTGCCCTTGTGCAGACTTGCGAGACTCTGTGGACTCACTTGACTGGGATTGCCGTGTGTGGGTCAAGTAGACGAGGAGCCTGACCCAGTATCTAGCCTCTGAGCAGGAGATATCAGCGAGGACGACGTTCTTCACAAGCGAGACCGCAAGTCCGTGGTAGGTGTTGCTCTCCGAAAGCAGCGCTTGCGAGATGCTCTGCCCGCCGGTAATCGATACGCTGGAGTCTTGAGTTGTACCAATAACAGCCGCGAAGGAGCGGAACATGACTTCCAACACTTGACTTGACGCCAAAACTCGAGCATTTTCGGGGCTACACCCAGCACAATTTGCAGTCAGCATGAGCAAACGACCTCCATCCGACAAAATCAATATATCCGATACAAACACCCGCTCTAGGTGCCACGTACATATCAGAAATGCGTACGCAGGTACTCAAGAGAACTTGGGCGGTTTCCGGGTCAAGCTTCGCTGACCACAGACTCAACAGTTGAACCGCGATCGCGAAGGACTGCGGACATCGTAGTGTGGCAGGAAGAATGGGATCGTTTCCTCTCTTTGAAGGACGTCCGGTATATCGCTCGTCGCTGTCGAAGCCTAGAGCGTTATTCGAGAGGACCGTTGTTCGACCATCCACCGCGAAATCGATGAAGTACAGCACGCAAAACCGCACAAGCGAGGCTGCACAGCAGTCGCTGTCACTGCCACTTATTGACGATTCCTCCCCCTTCCCTGCAACTTGGAAGAGGCTTCCCAGAAGAGTGTGGACCAGGTCCCCGTAGTATCCGAACGTGACGCTCCTACCCAGAAAACAAAGAGGTAACCAGCCCAGTTAGAATACGGGTAGGTGACAGCACAATGCAACGAGCTCGAGACTTGTACCTGTTGAATAACCGCTCCGTTGCTGCGCTACTCGTGACCAGAACACGGATCAAATTCATCGCCAACGAGACCGTGGAGCTGGACAGCGAAGAATCTCCACGGATGCTTGGCGCCGCTCCAGAACCACTTCTCCAGCTCTTCATCAGTGCACACAACACAGCTAAGACAGAGTGTATGCCGTCGCAATCGACTATCGCAGCGCAAACACGATCTCTCTCTGCAGTCGACAACAACGCTGCACAATTGGTGTGTGGAGATCCTGCGGCTGCACTTGTCGGTGGTTCTGCGGACAGAAGAAGGGTCACCAGGTGTACGAAGGCTCCGTGCAGCGTCTTCGCGCTTCCTGGTAGCGCCAGGGTGACTTCACCACCAGAAGGGAAATACATCGCCAATGCGACGTACCGAATTGACTGGAGCAGCGTGTTGACTACGTTGTCCAGTTCTCCTTTGTCTTGCTGGAAAACAAGTGCCAGCCGCAGGATATCCGTCCACAAGCCCAGCGCCTGCGACTGATACATCTCGTCTGCACTCAATATACAGAGGCACTCCAACAACGGCAGCCCGCAGAACACACGCTTATAGTAGTCGTCGTCCACTGAAGCCACACCCCGGCTCACTCCATCGGCAAGTAGTCCAATGATCTCCATGAGAACGAGAAAATCTCCTCGACTCATAGCGCTGCGGGAGAAGCTACGTCTTCGAGCTCTTTGGTGGCAATGCGATGTCAATATTGCCAACAGAGCTCTTTCGTCGACCCAGGCGTGCTCGGACAAGACACCGCTAGGCCGCTCGACGTCCATCGTGCTTGTTGGATGCTCCACACGAATCTGAATCGACCCCACGTTCTCGGAGCAGATTACGATCGTTTGGTCGAGAAAGAGCGTCACCAACGTGCTCACAAGACCCACCGACCGAAGCACTTCGTGGTATTTGTCTTCGAAGCGGAGAAGGTTCATCACAAACACGAGCAGTACCTTGACGCTGCTGTCTTGAAACGAAATCTGCGCACACAAAACATGTCTCCGAGTTATTGTTTTCGCTTCAACCAGTTTTCACGACGCCTGGCAGCTTCTTCTTTCGGACAGGACTTCATACCTTCCCGAAGAACGCGTTGATAGCAGCCAGTTCGGTGTACGGGATAACGCTCGCTTCGATTGCGATGGCAGACAGAACAGACCCGATAGTATGTTGTGCCATCTCAGTGTAGTCGTCGAGTTGGTCGATCATTCGCGCGAGAAGCTTCGTTTTCTATGGAGAATGGGAACGCACACAACCACACAAAGCATCTCGAGTTAGTCTAACACATGCGTGACAATAAGGCCATTCAGCTCGTTTGACTGTTTGAAGGACGCATCCGTACTTACGCTCACGAATTCGTAATCGTAGCGATCCTGTACGACCAGTTGGCAAAGCTTCTGGAGGAACCGGCACTCGAGTCGCTCGCGCTCTTGGCGCACAGCGTCTCGTGCTCGTCGATTGGACAACTTCTCCTCAATCTTGGTGGTTCCATGCAAATACTTGAGGATCTCTGTCAGCAACCCAAAAGCTTCACCGTTGAAAAAGGACAACCCAACGCCTGCTGACCCCGCCGATGGCAATACCAGAGCAAAGGCCTTGGTCATCTGCGCTCCGTCTCGAATCAAAGGCACCTCGCTCCCGGACACGCATAGCTCCGCAACAGCGTCCGCAACATCTCGATCGCAGTCCTCGTGCTCAAACATTGGCTCCAATGTGGCTCCATTGATCGACTGCTGTCGAGCCTCGAAAAAATGCACAAAGTGCGCAAAGAGCTGGTACCTTTGGCGCTCCACACGCATCTGCTCGTGGAGACAGTTCGTACCCGCAGCGAAAGCTTGCTTCAGCGCCATGGCGGTGACAACCACTACCTTGGCGAGGATGTGCATCCCATTAACATGCTGCGTCAGTTGCAGCAAGTTCTGGTGTTCGTAGATATGCCATGCCGTTGACCTCCAGCTTTCTTGCGGAATGTGCTCCATCAGTGTGCTAACAACCTACAACATCACGATTTGGATACACAAGATGAGATGGATATAGTTCTCTATAAGCAGGAGAGCCACGGACATTCCCAAGTCGTACCTTGAGGACATCCAATTGCTGCGTTTCGGAGTGGAAGGCCAGGCGGAAAATGCGGTGCAAGGTGCTGGATTCACGCAGCTCCTGCACCACTTCTGGGGATGAGACCATCATAGCTAGCACCTCCAAAATGACTTTCGTGAGACTCTCGCCGGCACCGGTCACCTCGTCCCCGTCGTTCAAGGCTTTCACCACCTTTACCAGGGTTGATGGCAGCCTCTCGCTCACCAGCAAGACCGCCTGCGCGCAGTCTCTATCGGCCAAAACGGTCTGCAATACTTCCAACATCATGAGGTAGCGTCCACCTTCGCCCGTCGCTCTCGACGCCAGGAGCGTCGTGTGCCTGCCGCCATCCAGAATTCCAGCGTTGTGAGTCTCCAGCGCGTGACTGAAGTGCACGCGCAGTCGTTGGGCAATCACACCAGTGAGCGTCCCCACATCGCGCGTCGAAACTCGCAATCTACTGCAAGATAAGTCATACGCAAGGACGCCAAAGTCAGCTATCGGCCACTGTTCGCAGTCGCCGTCGGATGCAGTCCTCACCTGTCTTTATCGCGGTCTTGCGTTGTGCTCACGTTGCTCACGAGCTTCTTGTGGATACTACGGAGTGCTTCTCGCTGCTGCGTGGCGTCCGAGG
This sequence comes from Halophytophthora batemanensis, assembly GCA_023338225.1. Lineage (NCBI taxonomy): Eukaryota > Oomycota > Peronosporomycetes > Peronosporales > Peronosporaceae > Halophytophthora > Halophytophthora batemanensis. Next base: position 13,376 of record JAADYK010000147.1, read on the forward strand.
CCGTCACGAATATCACCACTTTTGCGTGGAGCGCCTCTTGCTCGTTCACCACAGCGCGGCTCTTTCCGGTGCGTGCTGCATCCTCCAGCGCGACACGACTGCCACCTGCATGCGTCGCGGACTGTGTGGCCTCCCCAGCCGTGGAGCACGTTGTTTGCTCGGAGGGTGAGCGAGCCACCTCACCACCGGAGGCATCAGGAGACAGGGACCGAGCGGACGAGGACGAGAGCGTGCGCCGGTGGAAGATGCGCTTCATGGCACCGCTAGCTTCCGCTCGCGACTGCCGGCGTGCGATAGCGTCGCTTGACTGTTACTGAATTCCCACAAAATGTCATCACTTTTTCCCATTTGGCACCCATTATTCACCGACATCAACGCCAGGATTGGCCAGTTATATATCACGCGGGACTTAGCCTATCAGCTACTCGTCAGCAAGGTGGTACGCCAATCGCTGCCCTCCCTCTTTCAAATACTCCGTCGTCTATTTTCCTGCCCTCGTTCATTGCCCAAGCTCTTCTCTCGACGGGAGATCGATCATTGTACTGGGAGCGTTCGGTCAGCCAGCGCGCAAGAGAGACATGGATTCCAACCACTCAAGGCCACGAGTGCTCCGCCCGCTCTAGGCGGATCAAGGACAAGTCGCGGTTCCAGTGGGAAGAGCTCTACTCGACGAAGACATGCTCGTGCTGCGGGAGAACCAGCCGCGCGCAGCATCTATCTGAAGAACGAGAACCTGCTCACTCGGGCTCCTGGAGTCCGGGTGCGCGGAGACGCCAACTCCGCGGTTGTTAGTTGTGCTCACACGCATCGACCCGACACAAATCAGCGGTTTGTCTTCTAGACCCAGGACGGTGCTTTGGTATCTCGTGGCAGCTCAGGGATATTTCAAGTCAAAAATGGGCTTCGCTCCAAGGTTGAAACAATCCGTTCTCTCATTGGATGAAACCCATACATTTCAAAGTTGATCCGGCCACCCATTCGCTGAAATGTCGGAATTGTCTCTTTCTAGCGAGCTTGGCAATCGCGAAGCAGAGCGGGAACAAGCCAGACGGACGCACGCACAGACGCACTGGACTGGCGGCATGTCGAGCCGCAAGAAGGTGGCGCTGACGCGCGTGAAGGAGCTGTCGCCGGCGCTGTGCGAAAAGGAGTGCAACGTGAAGGTCATCGTGATGGAGTCGAACGCCAAGGACGAGGTCAACACGAGCAACAACGCTACGCTGCTGGTGGGCGACGACACGGGCTGCGTGAGCCTCGTGCTGCCCAAGAGTGCGGCGGTGCACGTGCGGCCGGGCGACATCCTGCAGCTGCTGGCCACGCAGGTGGTGATCAAGAACAGCCGCATTTATTTATGGGGCGGTAAGGTGGAGCGCGTGGGCGAGTTCCTGATGCTCTTCAAGGAGAACGCCAACGTCAGCACCATCACCTGGGTCAAGGACCCCAAGAACCCGGACGTGCTGGTGCGTCTGCTGTCCGCCAGTGCAGCTTTTATCCGTCTTGCGACCTAGCAACTCACCTTCTGGTCGTTGTATCTGTCTGTGGGCTGTAGGTCCCCGGTCGGAACTCCGCGAAGCGCCCCAAACCCGCCAAGGCTTGAACTGGACGCCGCTCTCTTGCTGAACGTAGCGTGGACGTCGAATGGGGCATGTACCTCCTCGAGAATGGGCAACAGCGTGCTTATGATCATATCTGGGCTAGTGTGGCCGTTCCAGTGGACAATGAACTGTACGAGTAAATGCAGAGAGCTCGGCCGCCCTGCCTGGGAGGAAGGAGAAACGAACCTTGAGGCCAATCCATGGCGCTGCAGAGGTGTAGAGGTACAGAGGAGAGCAATGCCGATAGCACTGGAGATAGATATCGAACTTGTGAGTCGCTTGTTTCTCTGCAGCATTTTTTTTAGGAAAGTAGCCGGCTGCCTATTTGGGGAACGCGCACAATCAACAAGTCGACGCCTGTAATGCGCTTTGCAGCGGGCGGCGCTAACGTCGAGTCTTGAAGTGCATGCACTGGCCAAGTCACGTCTCAATCGCTGCAGACTCGACTACACCACGCTCCGAGCCAGACACCGTAAGACCAAGAGCGGAGGGGAAATCGAGGGATGAACTCGACGCGAGAAGAGGAGGAAGAGGCTCGTGACGCGACGCCACCCATTCCCGCAGCAGAAGAACAATTCCGTCTCCGACTTGCTGGTGCGAACTCCTCGTCGTCCTTGGCAGCCAGTAGTAGCTCCATGGAGCGTCGGAGGAGTGTGCACCGCCAAAGTATCCTCTATCCAGCCTTGACGGAGTTTGTCCCGTTGGGTGCCATCGTGCAAGAGTCAGCGGCATCTCTACCATCAACACGAAGTAGTGCCTACCCTGGCAGCAATGGCTTTGGCGCCAAAGTACAGCCCAGCGATGCCGTCATCGTCAGCGGGACGAGCATGGGGAGACTGGCGGCTGGCGGGCTGCCTGGAGCTGCTGGCAAAGACAAGACACCCAACAAACGCGCCGAAATGCAGGCGTTCCCTCTACGCTTCCGCGACAATGCATTGGACGAGATCTTCTGCAAACACTTCAACGTGTATGTAGTCAAGAAGGTGCGAGTAGCCAGCTGCATCATGGTGACACTCAACGTCGCCATGCTCGTGGCGCAATACGCAACGCAGAGTGGAGCGCAAACCAACTGCATCTTCCTCTCGCGTACAGTCACTGTGACGATTGCGCTGCTGTTCTACGCCGCGAGCTACGTGAACTGGTTCCACCGCAACTTTGACCGAGTTTTGATAGGTCATTACGTGCTGCAAGGCCTTGTACTCCAGCTGCCACGATTCCTCTTCTTGCTAGGCCACCTGGAGGAAGAAGATGAAAGTGTTGGGGAGCTGGCACTCTTTTCGTCCCAGAAGAGTGTCCGCGCGATGTCACTGCTGTATATCCTCGTCATGTACATTGCGAGCGGCATGCGCTTCACGGTCGCCTCGGTGTGTGCGATGTGCCACGTCGTGACCAAGTTCCTGTTTGCTGTGGCCTTCTGCCGCGTGTGCACGTGGGACGACTTTGAGTCCACCACAACACTAGCCATGGTGGCTTTCTGTACACTTACGGCCTACCACAGCGAACGCAATGTACGTTTGGAGTTCGTGGAGCGCATGAGCGTGGCGGAGGAACGTAAACGCCGCGACGATCTGCTGGAGACGATGCTGCCCGTGCACATCAAGGAGCGCCTGAAGCGCAACCGTACCGACGGACTGGCAGAGCACTACGACGAAGTGTCCATCCTCTTTTGTTATGTGAGCAACTTCCAAGTGCTCTCTAAGCACGTGTCAGCCATCGAACTTGTTCGACTCATGAACCGCATCGTCTTCTGCTTCGACCGCGCCACAGATGCCCGTGGAGTCTACAAAGTGGAAGCCATTGCCGAGACTTACATGTGCGCAGCTGGTGTGCCGATTCGCGACCCGTTCCACTGCGAGAAAGTGGCTGACATGGCCCTCACGATGATGCGCATCTGTGAGAACGAGCGCTGGAGCTTCAACGGCGTGGATATCCAGCTGCAGATCGGTATCCACTCAGGTCCTGTGGTCGCTGGTGTCGTAGGTTGCAAGACCTACAGCTACCACCTCTTTGGCGATACGGTGAACACGTCCTCACGCGTCTGCTCGTCCGGCAGTCCCGGTCGAATCCAGATCAGTGAGCGTTCATACCAGCTACTTTCACGCACAGGTGCCTTCATCATCTCGGAGCGTGGCATGATGAGTCTCAAGGGGAAAGGCATGGTTCGACTCTTCTGGCTCGAGGGCAAATACGCGATACCATCGCGTTCTGGTCGAATAGCTGACGCGGACGTATCTGGAGCCTTTGAAACAGCTGTGGAGGAATCAATTCACATCATTGGGACCGGCCCGTCAGTAGCGCTGCACCACCGTAGCGACGACTATCTGGGCTATATGGACGCCGTGGAGATCAGCAACTATACGCTGGTTTTCCGGTGCAAGCACACCAGTCGACGAGTAGTCAAACGAGGGAAAAAAACGCGAGTGCAAGCCATCCTCAGTCCTAGCGGGAGTCCCGAGGGCCAGGAAGTAGCCGCAGGCAACACTCACGAACACTCGAGTGCCGATGAAGCTAAGCTGGATGTGCAGGATGTGTCATACACAGCCGCCGAGATGGAGAACGTCTTCCGCGCAGATCACACACGCGATAGTATGCCTCAATTCCTCACGACACTGCAAACCGCAGCCGGGTACCTGCTCGTCGTGATTGTGTCGCGGATATACAGCGCCGATAATGCCCCGGGGGAACACGCGCGGAACACGACGGCGTATGCGGTCTACGGCTCGACCATGACGTTTCTGCTGCTGTTAGTCTACTTGCTGCGAAGGTACCCACGTATGGGGAAGTCGAAGGAAACAGTAACCACGGCTGCAGGTCTCTTCTTCGTAGCAGGCATGAACCTGCAACTTCTGTTTCTTGGAGTCCGCACGACGATCAATGGGTCAACCCCAGGCGCTGAACAGAAAATCAGCTACTTGGACGCGAACTTACTGCACTCCGTGGTCTTCGGCTTGGCCATGCGACTGCGCTTCCGCAATGCAGCACTGGTCAATGCGTGGGGCTACATATCTTACGTGATATGTGCGGCGTTGCGGCACATTGAGCCGTGGGAAAGGCTAGCTGAGAAATTTTTGCTGCTGCTCGCTGGTGCCTTGTTGGCCACGTACTTTGGCTACCGGCGCGAACTTGGACTGCGACGCGACTTTCTGCTCAAGTGCACATTGCGTCTGGAGAAGCAGAAGTGCGAGGACTTGTTGACCAATATGCTGCCGTCCACGCAGTATGCGGAGGCGCTCATGCAACAGTCCACAGTCGTAGATGAATTGGCCGAGGTTACTCTTTTATACTCGGACATGGTGGGCTTCACGGCACTGGGGGCGACGCTCAACCCGGGTGCCATCTGCGTGCTGCTCAACCAGATTTACTCCGCTTTCGATCGTCATCTTGACGAGCTGGGGATCTATAAAATGGACACGGTGGGGGACGCTTTCATTGTTGTAGGCGGACTGCCAACACACAAGAGCAGCAAGCACCACGCGGCCGCTATCACTGCCTTCGCCATTGAGATGCTGCATGAAATCGATCGGTTCTGCGCCCAGACGAACGTGGCGCTCCAAATGCGCATCGGCATCCACACAGGCAAGGTCGTGGGTGGCGTCGTGGGCATCAAGAAACCGCGCTACCTCATCTGGGGACACCACACGGTCGTAGCCAACCTCATGGAATCTCGCGGCATCCCGGGCCGTATTCAGCTGTCCGAGGATGCATACGCACAGCTCCGTTCATGTCCCGAGTTCCACTTCGATGAGACCCCCAGTCGGGTGCACATCAGTGAGAATGACAGCATTCGCACGTACTTCCTGAAGTTGGCTCACCCGTCTGTCAAGGAAGATGTGGTGACGCGCTATCTTCTCCGCAATAGACAGGTGGCCACGCTCAACGCCCACGCGTTGGCACAGCTGCGCACTTGTCTGCAGCCAGCCACCAACTCGCCACTGTTGAAGCAACTTGGAGATGGCCAAACCACACAGACGAATGTCGAGGAGAAGTCGCCTCTGCCTTCTGCAGTGTCACCCAGTTTCTCGCGCCCGAGCTTGGCGAGGAACAGATCCTTTGGCGACATCATTGGTAATAGATGAAGACTCCGTCACTCTGCTGTCGTCCCTTACTGCGTGTGCGGTTCTTTTGAACTTAGTCAATCTGTATTCGAATCTACTTTCGGTGTGCTACCACTGCATCTCGCCATCTAGAGAAAGTATTAGGACTCAGAGTAGTTCTCGCTCTCGTCCGTATAAGGAGCTGTAGATGGTAGTGAAGATGTTGTTGCAGAAGCTGATGAGACAGAATTCGCGTCTGCAGTTGTTGAGTGTGTCTTGAGGTACACCGGGTTTCGCGTGCCTTGGAGGAAATGCGGGAGTCGCTGTTCAGGTGACGCAGGCTTCGCAACGCATGGCTTGCGGGCCAGTGGGTCTTCTCGCTGCTGACGGAGCTCTACTTGCTCGATCCACGTAGCACCGCGAGCCTTGCGGAAGGAGAACCGAACGGCCGCTTGCTTCTCGGATGTGATTTGCCAGCTGCCAGCGCTGTCCATAGCGCGGGAGTCAAGTCGTTTACCGCCCCATTGTTTCAATCGGTCAGGCAGCGGGAAGCCCTGAGTGAACGAGAGTGAGAGCAATCAACAGCACACAAGTCAGCTCTCAAGTAAAAGGCAAACCGGAATACCAACTTGTTGAATGAAAGACGCACGCCTTCTAATCGTGGGGGAGGGTCCGTGAGTAGCCCGCGAGGCTTCCTTTGGGTGTCATAGGAGCCTGGACCGACGCTCTCTGGGGTGCAAGAGTGCTGCAGAAGACACAAGCAAGGCCATCCTCAGCAAGTGAGTCACCACCTTGCGCAAACCTACTGTGTCAGTCCAATCCTCCGATACTCCAAGGAAGCAAGCAGCGTACACTCTGAAACCTCTTGGTAGAGCTGCAGAGACTGGAGCCTCGCAACGAGCCTGAACAAAGCAGAGGTGCTCGTCAAATCACTTCCGACGGTCCCCACACGAAGCCCACAGAAGAATTACCCCATAGACACGTACGATGGACGTCGTAGCCGAGCGAGTTGCGGCTGGAGCTGTAGAGCTGGTCAGCGCTCAGACACTCGTTGCGAAAGGCGGTGCCAGGTGCCACTGTCGTCTTGGGCAGTCGGGGGTCGATCAGCGGGCCGTGCGCTGTCCACATGCGTCGAGATGCGTGTTCGCCGCTCAGACCCTCGGGCTGGCGTGCACGGCCTCGTAGCGCCGTGTTCACTCTCGGGTCGTAGAAGATGGATTCCCGGAAAGCTGGGTACGTCACGTTACACGGGCCGAGGCGCTTCATCTCGAGGGTCGTAAGCCGCGGAGCCAGTGCGTTGGGCCTATCTACTCTCTGCATCGTGGAGCTGAGAGCCACGCCGTGACAGCCACAGACAGCGCGCGTGTCCGCACAGGACGGATAGTTATAGTGGACGAGTGCATCGGGTCGTTCACTGCAACCATGACCTGCTGGTGATATATAATAAGGTGCCTCATCTGGTCGGAAAGGCGGCACTTCAAGGTTCGCGCGTCGAAAATAGATCGCAAGCCAGCCAATCAGGATGGCTTCAACTTTCACCAGCCTGGCGATTGGATAGATCGCAAGCATTTTGACCAATCACAGACGATTATCTGAACGAAAAACTAAGAGGGACGTCCTCGGAATGCTTAGGTAAATATCATCAAAATGATAAAAAAAAAAACGTAATAAGATCTCTGTTCCTGAAGGTGCCCGCGACGGCTAACCTCTCTCTGCGTGAAGATAGCTGCTAACGTGTTGCTCGCCAGTCGAGCGTCAGCGACGTCCGACCGTGCGTCGCGTGGTGGCGTTGACGTGGATGCCTGCGACCACGGCAGAGGAGAGAGAGCGCCGCAACTTGCGCGCCATCTCTACATCATCTCATCCATCTCCTCGTCTTCGTCGAACTCACCCTCCTCCTCTGCGGTAGCGTCCTGGTACTGCTGGTACTCGGACACCAGGTCGTTCATGTTGGACTCAGCCTCCGTGAACTCCATCTCGTCCATGCCCTCACCCGTGTACCAGTGAAGGAAGGCCTTGCGACGGAACATGGCCGTGAACTGCTCCGACACACGCTTGAACATCTCCTGGATGGCCGTCGAGTTACCGATGAAGGTCGTGCTCATCTTGAGGCCCTTGGGCGGGATGTCACACACGCTCGCCTTGATGTTGTTCGGGATCCACTCCACGAAGTACGACGAGTTCTTGTTCTGCACGTTCAGCATCTGCTCATCCACCTCCTTTGTGCTCATGCGGCCACGGAACATACACGCGGCCGTCAGGTAGCGACCGTGACGCGGGTCGGCGGCGCACATCATGTTCTTGGCGTCGAACTGCTGCTGCGTCAGTTCCGGCACCGTCAGCGCGCGGTACTGCTGCGAGCCACGCGACGTCAGCGGCGCGAAACCGATCATGAAGAAGTGCAGACGCGGGAACGGGATCAGGTTCACGGCCAGCTTGCGCAGGTCCGAGTTCAGCTGACCCGGGAAACGCAGGCACGTGGTGATGCCCGACATGGCCGCGCACACCAGGTGGTTCAGGTCACCGTACGTGGGCGTCGTCAGCTTGAGTGTGCGGAAGCAAATATCGTACAGTGCCTCGTTGTCCAGGCACATGACCTCGTCGGCGTTCTCCACCAGCTGGTGCACCGACAGCGTCGCGTTGTACGGCTCCACGACCGTGTCCGACACCTTAGGCGACGGGCACACCGAGTACGTGCACATGATACGGTCCGGGTACTCCTCACGGATTTTGGAGATCAGAAGCGTACCCATACCGGAGCCGGTACCGCCACCCAGAGAGTGCGTGATCTGGAAACCCTGCAGGCAGTCACAGCTCTCCGCCTCCTTGCGCACAACGTCCAGCACCGAGTCGATCAACTCCGCACCCTCCGTGTAGTGGCCCTTGGCCCAGTTGTTACCAGCGCCCGTCTGGCCGAACACAAAGTTGTCCGGGCGGAAGAGCTGGCCGTACGGGCCGGCGCGCACCGAGTCCATCGTGCCCGGCTCCAGGTCCATCAGGATGGCGCGCGGCACGTAGCGGCCTCCCGTGGCCTCGTTGTAGTACACATTGATGCGCTCCAGCTGCAGGTCCGAGTCGCCGTGGTAGCTACCCGTGGGGTCCACGCCGTGCTCGTCCGAGATCACCTCCCAGAACTTGGCACCGATCTGGTTACCGCACTGGCCACCCTGGATGTGAACAAGCTCTCTCATTGTCGCTGGTCTGTCCGCATCACACAAGAGTCAAGAGATCGCAGGCTGTTAGCGCCCAGAAGATCGCAACTCGCAACTCGCCTCACGCCCCCTCCCTTCCCCCCTCCCCCGCGCGCCATACGAGGCGAGACAGGCGGGGGGACGAACAGCCGAGAGAGCCACAGACGGAGGGGGAGCGGGCTGCACCCGCGCTGGGCGCTGGGGCCTACGGGTGCGCCCCCTCACACATACAGAGACGGCGGCTCACCTCTTTGCTTTACGTCGACGGACGCGTGCGGCTTCGGCGGCTCTTGGCTGGCTGGCGCGGGCTCTGAGCGGAGCGGGGGCTTTTGGCGAATGAAACTTTCAAGCACGTTTTGCTTCTTTCCCCCCCAGCGGGGGGCCGGCTGCTTTTCGTGGTTTCAAAATGGCGCCCCGCCGACCAGGCGCGGTTTAAAAATAGGCCGGCGGTAAATTACGCGCTCACCATCACTCCTGAGTTATTTGGGGGACGGGCGCGCGGAGAAAGCACTACGGCATACAAAGACCAAGTGCGCGGGCGGGGCAGCAAAAACGGGGCGCGGAATCTGAAACCGCTGGCGGGATCGGATTGGTGGACCGGACGGGAGGCACGGATGCCGACCATACTTAGCTCCAGTACTGGCGGACGGGGTGCGCGCCAGAAAGATGCGCCAATTTATTTTTGAATTTTTGAAACCGACGGAGGAAAAACCTGCCGTGGCAAGGAAAAACCTCACGCAATAGATTACTTCCCTCGGTGGCAAGCTTCAAAAAGCGCGCGTAACGGACGCAGCCAAGGCAAAGCGAAGCGAAGAGCGAAGGCAGTCGCAGCAAACTCGGCGTACCGCTTGAAGCGACCGGCAGCCGGCTCAAAGGGCGCACGCCCACGTGGGCTCGAGCCTGCAGCGTCGCAGACGTCGAGGACGGCAGCGCGCCAGCTGCATCCACCGCACTGCAGTGCAGGGCGGTGAGTCCTTGTTGGGCTTGGGCTCTGGGGTTTCGGGCAGAGCCAGATGCGCACACAGGCGCCTAAAGATAACGATGCGCAGGTTGGCTGGCGCAGGCTGGCTGGGAGGCGGCCTCGGGCGCTCCTGCAATGTGCAACGCATGCTCGCAGCTCGCAGCTCGCTCTCCGTGCGCCGCGCGCGGCCCTGGTCCAAAGGCCCAGACAGACCAGCAGAGCAGGCAGACGCCCCGCATGAGAGACGACGGGAGGCGCTGACTGCCCCGGACCAGCAAGTCTGCCACTGAGGCGTGAATCCCCACGGGTTGCTGTCCTCCATTATAGCGCCAGGATTGGCCAGTCATAGATCATGTGAGGGATCTAGCCTATCAGCTCCTCGTGATAAAAAAGCCATGACCAACCAAATGTAAGAAATACTTGGCGCCAGTTGTTGCTTGCTGACCCACTCGCAGCTAGCCTCCTGCTTGTATTGGTGCTGTTCAAGCCATTCGCAGTTTTGCGGGCTATTACTGACCTATTCCTGTGTCTCCACACCCAGGCACGTGACAAGACCTCTTTGCTCCACCCCGTCATTCACTTCCCAAGCTCTTCTCTCGATGGGGGATTGACCGGCGTGGTGGGAGCGGTCGGTCGTCCAGCGCGCAAGAGAGACATGGATCCCGACCGCTCAAGGCCACGAGTGCTCCGCTCGCTCTAGGCGGATCAAGGACAAGTCGCGGTTCCAGTGGGAAGAGCTCTACTCGACGAGGACATGCTCGTGCTGCGGGAGAACCAGCCGCGCGCAGCATCCAGCTCAAGAACGAGCACCTGCTCGCTCGGGCTCCTGGAGTCCGGGTGCGCGGAGACGCCAACTCCGCGGCTGTTAGTTATGCTCACACACGTCGACCCGAAACAGAAAATGCTATGTCTTCTAGGGCCAGGACACGGTACTTTGGTGTTTCGTGGCAATTTAGGAAATTTCGATGCGTTTGACAGAAAACGGCAGAAATGACTGCATCCATCCCGCTTGTGATTCGCACAGATACAGTGCAATCACTGCAGTACTATGTGCCTCCAAGCACCCGCCTGAATACAAGTCCAAGGGGCCAGTAATACTATCGGACCTATATCTCCTTCGAGCGCAGTACTGCATCCGCGGATCTGTCACACATCTCCTTCGAGTCAGGCGCAATTGACGAGGCGAGAGAAACACTTGGTCATGATGCTGCGTCACGCACTGCTGCTGCAGCGCGCGCTGGCGGTGCAAAGCGCTACGGCTGCTACTGTTGGACCTGGCATGCGCGGGGTGCGGCTGCGGGCGGTGCGGGCGCTCTCCTCCGGGCTGCCCAGCGGCTGGGAGGCCATCACGCGGAAGAACGGTGCGCTCAACTGCCGACTTGCATGCCGCCACGAGCCGTCAGAAGCCTCTTGGCGCAGCACCAGACAAATGTAGCAGTGCACTAACTCTCTGGCTGCTCCGCACTCGCACTGACGGATTTGTGCCGTTCCTTCCTTCAGGCGAAGTGGTGTATTACAATGCGGAGCTGCGCAAGACCGTGCGTAATCTGCCTGGGGTGGACTCGCCGCAGACAACCGCGGCGCCACAGCCACACCAATCTGCGGAGAAACCCAAAGAGCCCGAGGTCGCGGCCGCGAAAGAGATGACTTTGCCGCACCATGAAAGCACCGGGAATGAAGTGTTCGTGCCCATCGACTTTGACAAGGCCATGTCTATTGAAGGCCACGAATCTCAAGTCGTGCATGTACGTGAGCGTGATGATCCGCTCGCCAGTGCCTACTGTTGCTGAACAAGGACACTGGTATTTGCTCCGTACGCTCACTATTTCTTCTTCTACTTGTGCTACAGTTTGACCTCGAGCCGGAGCAGTGCCTTCGCGCTGAAACGGGAGCGATGCTGTACATGACGGACGGCGTGGAAATGGAGACAACAACCGCTGGAGGAATCCAGGAAGGCATGAAGAGGTACACGACACCAAACTCTCGACCATTGCATGCAGTATGCATCTTTTCTGCTAAAAACTGGCGCTTGCGGCACTCAGTTCAAGCACAGTGCTCACCCGGTGACGTCTGTTGTTGTCCTTGTCTGCATGCAGAGTCATGACAGGCGAGAACTTCTTCGTGACGCGTTTTACGTACCACGGAGACCGCAAGGGTCGTGTGGCACTCGGCACGAGCTTCCCTAGCAAGATCGTGCATCTGCGTCTGAGCGACTTTCTTGGGGAATCCATTATCTGCCAGAAGGGGGCCTTCCTCTGTGGCTCGGACACTGTCAACATCGAAATGGTAAGTGTGCTATCCAGGTCTCATGTGTGCTCAGGAGGTCAATTGAAAACGCTAGTGGAGTTGCCATTACTCACCTTTGTGGCGCCTGCTGCTCCGTAGGAATTCGCCAAGAAGTTCGGCATTGGCTTCTTCGGAGGAGAAGGGTTCATTCTGCAGAGGCTGACGGGGAGCGGCGACGTGCTGGTGCGAGCATCCGGGACGCTGATGGAACATGAGCTGGAGCCTGGAGAAGTGCTGCGCATTTCCAGCGGTTGCCTCGTGGCGTTTGAGCCCAGTGTGAACTACGATATCACCATGATGAAGGGCGCGAAGAACGTGCTTTTCGGCGGAGAGGGGCTGTTCGTGACCACGCTCACGGGGCCAGGCAAAGTATACCTCCAAAGTCTTCCGTTCGACCGGGTGGTGGGGGAAATGGCTCGTCGAATCCCTGGTGGAGGAGGCCGCGGCATGATGTTCCCGTTCATGATGGGGGGCGGCGGCGGTGACGGTGCGGGTGCTGGTACTGGAGACGAAGCTGCTGGAGACGAAAGCGCTGGAGCGGAGGGTGGGGTGGACGGTGGGGAGAGCGACTGGCGAGCCAATGATGTTGACAATGAGGGAGCCAAGGACGAGGATATCTATGGGGGTGGCGGAGACGATGGCTTCGATGAAGGCTCGGACGACTTCGGCGACGACGCGGAGCAGGCGAGCGAAGGAGTCATGGACTTGTTCAACCGCCTCTTCCGTAACGACTGAGCTGCACTGGGCTGCGTGGGTCCAGTCTGGTCGGGTTGAAAGTTGCAGCCGAAGTGCAGTCCACTTGGGTTGAAGTGGCAAGGAGGTGCTGGCTCGGTTCTCGCTAGGACCAGTTGAAGTCTAGGACGGGCCAATGACACGCCTCCGTTCGCTGTGATAATCTCAAACCTTGTGTGCAATGGAAGAGCGCTCTGCTATCCGTCCGAGATGATACGGGCACTGAGTTTGGTGACGATTCCGCGTGTCCCATTGGCTGTGTCGCCCCAGTCTCTGTCTGCTGGCGCCAGGCCAGACGCGCTCCGAAAACACGAAACACGAAGCAGAGTGCAATTATTGAGGAAGCAGGCAAGCCAGCGCCAGTCCACGCGCGCGGGAAGCTAGGAGGAGGAAGGCCGCGTCTTGCTGCCGCTGAAGCGCGCCCACCCGGTGACCTGTCGAGTGTACGCCAGCCTCCTGCTGCCGCCAACCCAGCTCGTAAGCTCCCTCTGCGGACAGCGCAAGCACAAGCAGTAGCGGAGAAGGACGAGGAGAAAGATAAGTGCAGGCGCTTGAGAAGGCCGAGAGAAAGACCGCGACAAGATGGAGGAGGACGCAGCAGCCGTGCGTGTGGCCGTGCGCATCCGACCGCTGATTGGGCGTGAGAAGGTGGAGCGCTGCGACGAGTGCGTGTCGGTGCTGGAGGAGGAGAACCAGATCGTCATGGGCAAGAACCACGCCTTCACGTACGACTATGTGTTCGGCAAGTACGCGCAGCAGAGCGACATCTACCGCTGCGTGGATCCGCTGGTCAAAGCCACTTTTGACGGCTACAACTCAACCATTTTCGCCTACGGCCAGACAGGCTCAGGTAAAACCTTCACCATGGGCAGCGGGAGCTCGGTGCACATTTCACCCGAGGACTACGGTATCATCCCGCGCGTCATCAGCTACATGTTTGAGCACCTAGACGCGCAGAAGCTCGAGAACCCGCGTTATAAGGCTGAATTGCGCATCCGCTTCCTCGAGATCTACGGCGAGGAGATCCACGACCTGCTCGTCACGCTGGGCAACTCGAGCGGCGAGAGCAAAGTAACTCTGCGTGAGGTTGAAAGCGGCGAAGTGCAAGTCGCAGGTGCCTCTGAAGTACGTGTAATGGATGCGGACGACTGTATGCGGTTGTTGGAACGTGGCACGCTCTGTCGAACCACCGGCAGTACGCTAATGAACGCGCAGTCGAGTCGTTCTCACGCCATCTTCACGGTCACAATGGTTCAACACATTCCGATTGGAGAACCATCGGACGGCGCTGCGTCGGCGGAAGGAGATTTTGAGACGCGTCATTCGTACTTTAACTTTGTGGATCTGGCTGGCTCAGAGCGTCAGAAGCGCACGCAAGCGGAAGGCAAGCGGCTGAAGGAGGGCATCGACATTAACAAGGGATTGTTGGCGCTGGGTAACGTCATCAGCGCTCTTGGAGACGACAAGAAGCGCGGCCGAGTCCACGTACCTTACCGCGACTCGAAACTCACGCGCATGCTCCAGGATTCGCTGGGAGGCAACAGCCGTACTCTCATGTTGGCTTGTGTGAGTCCCGCTGATGTGAACTTCGAGGAGACACTCAACGCACTCAAGTACGCCAATCGCGCACGCAATATCCAGAATAAACCTGTGGTCAACCGGGACGAGGCGTCCGCCATGACTATGGAGCTGCGACGACAGGTGCAGGCGCTGCAGATGGAGGTGCATCGGCTACGTAACCCAGGACTATCTGAGAGCGAACTGAAGATGGAGACAGTTGGGACGAATTTGATCGGCATGCAAAGCGACTTTGATTCCTTCGGAAACCTTCGCTCGCGAGCCGAGACGGCGGAGAACGAGGTGGCGCGTCTCACGTCGGAGCTCAAGCGTGGGAAGACGCAGTTGGACCATCTCAAGGAAGAGATGATCGCAGCGCAGGCGGAGCGCGACTATCTCCGTCTCTGTGTGGAGGAAGGTGCCACGAGCGGCGCGACTGGATCTGCAGAGGACAAGGAGGCCAAATCGAGCATCCTCAAAGACCATCTGCGTACTATCTGCGACTTACAGGAGAAGCTCCGAGTGGCAGAACAGGAGCGCGATCGAGCGGTTCTGAACATCGATAGCTCCAGTACCGTGAGTCTTGGCGGCGGAGCTCGGCCCTCAACGGCACCTGCGTTCGTCCTGCCTTCGTTTGCCGAAGCCGACACGAAGGGCGGCAATGAACTGCTGGAGCGCGCGCAGAAGGAAATTGAGAAGGAGGCAGCGCTGCTCAAGAAGTTGCAGGAGGAAGAGAGTGGGGACGAGCCGGAAGTCGGGAGCGATGGAAGCGGAGCGGCTGGCGAGAGCTCGGCGGACGACATGGAAGTGGAGGCGACAGAGGAAGAGGTGGAGCTGGAGCAGGTGTTTCAGCGTCGCCAGCGTCATCTGGGCAACTCGGTACAGGATCTGGCGCATGACATTTCGCTCAAGGAGCAGCTCGTGCAGAACATCCGCCAGGCTCAGGAGAACTACGATCGTTTGAAGACTTTTTACGAGCAGAAGATGGCGCAGATGGTGGAAGAAGTGCGTGTAGCGCAGGGAGACCGCGATCGCCTGGTGGACGAGATCCAGCAGCTGGAACAGAAGATCAAGGCGGAAGGAGGAGACTCGACGGGCGGGAACGGACGACTGTCGAAGCTGTCGCGGGACCTGAAGGGCAAGGAAGAGGAGCTGCAGATGCTACGCAAGAAACAGAGCGAGATGAACCGCTTCATGAACCAGAAGAAAAAGAACGAGATGCAGCTGCGTGTGCTCAACTCGGAGATTAGTAACATGAAGCGACAGAAGGTAGACCTCATGAAGAAGATGAAGGACGAGCGAAAGAATTTCCAGGAAGAGGCAAAGCAGCGGCGACGCGAGATCATGGGACTCAAGCGCTCCCAGCAGCGCGACAAGCAGCAGATCCAGCGGCTCGGCTCGCAGAAGGACGCCCAGGAGCGGGTTCTCAAGCGGAAGATGGAGGAAATGGCCGCCACCAAGCAGCGACTCAAGCACCAGCAGCAGTTGACCGCCCAGGCGAGGAAGATGAACGCTACCCACGGCCGGAAGAAGAGTTCCAGTGCCAACCGCGCAGACCGCGACGCCAAGTGGCTATCGGAAGAGGTCAAGAAGCAGGCTCAGGAGCAGCACAAGCTGGAGCAGCTGCAGAAGGAGCGGGAGGCTGTGGCCAAGGAGATGGAGGCGCTGTACGCGCAGCGTGACAAGCTCGAGTCAGAGGTGCAGAGCTCCATTTCGGCCCAGACGAGCATCCGAGACGTCCTGACGTCGCCGCTCAAGACGTCACCATTGAGTCGACGCAACAGTGCTGGCAAGGACCAACTTACGCCTGCAGAAGAGCAACTGCTGTACGACTTGGAGGAGCGCATTGAAGCATGCCAGGCCCAGCTCGAGTACAAGGAGGAGAAGATCTCAGAGATCGCTGACGACGGTCGCAACATCGATGCGGGTAACGCACTGGTGAAGATCGAGACCACGCAGTCCCTTCCAGAGGCGCGAACGCTGCTCAAAATGTTGTTCGGGATGGCGGTGGATGTGAAGAAGCAGGACCAAAGCAAGGAGCGCGAGTTGGCCAAGCAGCAGGAGGAGATGAAAGACCTCGTGAGCCACCTGCAGCAGGAGCGCGAGAAGACGCTGCAGATCAAGCAGAGCTACGAAGAGTCTTTGCAGCGGGTGGTGAACGGCGGCTCAAGCAGCAACGAGGACGCGTCAGGAGCGCACGAGCCTCTGGACGAGCGCAGTCGCATCCTGTTGTCCGTGTCAGAGGAGAGGAACGCTGTGCTCCGCAAGAAGTGCGAGGAACTGGAGACCGCGTCGCACACCACGGACCAGGAGAAGCGTGAGATGGCAGCACGGCTTCGTCAGGAGCAACAAGCGCTTGCAGCCAGTCGAGAACGCATCCAGCACTTAGAATCGCAGCTCTCGGGGCTCAAGGGGGCTCGCCAGTCGAGCCAGAGTGGTCGAGGCCGCTCGCGGATCCCCATTTCATCGTCGGCGCGAGGCAAACTCCCGCCATCCACTGCACCAAGTTCTAGTGGCTTGTCAACGACCTCTGGCCCGGTGTCCTGGGCCAACGATTTCGACGACGATGATGAAGACATGGCTACAGATGAGCACGAGGACGAGAACGAAGACGTGGTGATGCGAAGCGATGACGAGAGTCTCATCCCGCGGTCTGGCCAAGACCGTCGTCGCTTCCGGATGGAGCTGGACAGCATGGAAGACCACATGGGTTCCGTGTCGCTCTCGCAGAAGAACCGGCGAGCGCAAATCACTCTCCGACGTCGCGAGGATGACGCAGATGAGCAGGGCCAGCTTCTGGATGACGAACCGGGCGAAGACGGACAGATGTACCGAGAGGACTCGCCTCCCATTGGAAGCGATGACTCGTCGTCCACGGGCGCCGCGTCCAAGTCCATCTTCTCGCGACTTTCCAACCCGACCAACTTCACGGGCATCCACAAGAACCGCGTGCGTGAGAGCGCGTCCAAGCGCGAGATCTTGCAAACGCGCTCGGAGCGCAACCGCTCGAGGCGTCTGAAGGACAAGGGCCAGCTCAAGCCGTCGCGCTCGATGAACACACCCACGGAGCCCCTCATGGGCACTGCTGGCGGCTTCAAAAACCCGCCGTCCAGCAAGCCTAACTCAGTATTGGAGGTGCTGGCCAACATGAAGCGTGAGAATGAGTCGGAGCAGTACGTGAGCTCCTCGGGACTGCGTCAGCCGCTGTCTTACGTCACCACGGACCGTCCGCGGGAGTACGCGAGCGACGATAACGACCAGGCTGTGACCCAGGACGACGGCTTTGGCGTGGTGCCACCTCCAGCTCCTCAAGGAGACGTCTACTCGAGACTGGCGGGACAGTACACGGCGTCAGCGCAGAACAAGCGTCAGCATGCGCCTACGTCAGTGCGTCGCCCCAAGGGGAACGAAGCGGACGGCGCGACCAGGTCTGGACTGCAGGGGATCGATTTGGAAGACGACGCGTACCTCATCGACCAGCATGGCGAAGACAGCGCCAATTACACGGGTGATGAGGCGGACGACGAGGCATTCTCCTCCAACTACGACCCGCTGCTTGGCGGGGATGGCAGTCTCGTGACGCAGGTGCACAAGGACTATCAGGAGCGCTTGAACGAGCGGAACACGGCGAATCGAGGCGAGTAAAGCGTGGTATCTTCTGGACAACGACTAGGGAGGGGGAGCGGAATTGGCGCGATCTAGACGACGGCTGAGCGACCTTGCTGCATCGAAAGCAGGCGCTGGGGGCTTGGACTCGTCCAGGAGAAGCACAAAAGGCGAGAAGCAAGGCAAGGAAACATGGAGATGGTGGCATGGCTGTGGGCATGCTGTACAGGCGAAGGTGAAGGTGAAGCGGACACAGCACGCGCGTTGCATGGCCCAAGTGGGAGAAAACAAAGCAAGCAGAAGCACAGAGATTGAAAAAAAGAAGCAGAGCTGGCGCACAAAGGAATACGCGAGATAAACGGCCCGATAAAGGAAAATAAAGCGTGCCGTTTGAAGCTCAGGGAGTGAGAAGAGATACTTGGGACAGACAGCACGTGAGCACAGCGGGCTGAGCCCAGGAAAGCCACGCTTGCGGATGACGCGGGGCGAGCACACAGCCAGGGAACACAAGGCGCTCAGGCGACTTGGGCTTTGGCGGACAGGTACTGCTGGTACGTGAGCTTGTGGATGGAGCTCTGGTACCGCGTGACCTTGAGCGCTTTGAGCATGGCTTCGCTGACGCTGCGACGGAAGCCTGCCTTCTTCATGAGCGACGTGACCGTCTCCAAGTGGTCCCAACCCTGCTCGCTGGCTACTTGAGGAAGATATGTGGCGCTGTAGAACTGGCCGTGTGCGTCGTTGAACTCGATGATGATTCCGTGCACGCCAATCTAGCGCAAGACGACGCATGCAGACGTACAAGAGGGGTAGTCGCCGACATTGCACTGCGCGAGATCAAACAGAACTGTAGTTATCGTACCTCCCAGTCGTCGTAGCTGTCCACGTCTTCGTAGTTCACGAGCAGCGACACGGAGCAGTGCAGGCGGGGCAACTCTCGCGGTGCGATGGGGTCGAAGCGCCGATCTTTCAGCGCGCTTTTAAAGGTGAACTCGCGCAGGTTGCGCAGTTGCGTGGGTGCCAGCGTGCCAATGCAGCCGCGCAGCCGCGTGCTGCCTTGCTCCTCAATGTCCCACGTCACGAACAGCGGACTGAGCGGCACATGCAAACGGAAGAGATCCGTGATCGCAAGTCCAGTCAGCTCCGCTCAAGGGAAGGTGAATTGGAGTCCGATGCGCGAGTCACGCAGCAGTGAGCTTACTACTCCTGCTGCACGTCGAAGGCCGGCATGGGCTCCTCATCGCCGTCGAAGTGCGCTCGCAAGGTGTCGAAGCAGTACACGACCATCGCAGCGCTCGCCATCGTGTCGCCCGCCTCTCCTGCTTCTCCGTTCGTCTTGAAGCCTGGAAGAAAAGCAGATCTCCTTCGGGACCCGTATCTACCACACGGCTGTTCCCAATCTACCACTGACTCCATTATTCACCCACATCAAGGCTAGGATTGGTCAGTCACAGGCAATATGGGATCTAGCCTATCAGCTACTCGTGATACCAAAGAAGCTTTGACCGCCCTGTTTTGGATGTAATGCCCTCCATTCTGTCATGGCTCCCGGCCGCGCAAGACCGCGAGCGCTCCGCTCTCTCTAGGCGGACCAAGGACCAGTCATGGTTACAGCTAAATAACGCTATCGAGAAGACTTCCACGTGCGGCAGATCACCCCAGCCATCTTCCGACGCCGTCATGCTGGATGGAGACCCCGAACAGTGTCATCAAATTCCCGGTCTACCCGACTAAGCCCCAGAAGTCACTGCTCAAGATGTTCAGAACACGCCGCGCGGTCTACAACAAGCTTGTTGAGAGGTCTCGAGAGGACTGCTACGCGCCCCAAAAGTCCGAACTGGTCGCGAAGTACCGCTCGATATCTCAGAAACGCACGCTGGCGATCTACCTTCCCGGCCACCACCTTGAGGTGCCCGAAGAAGTCACGGACTCGAGATTCCGAGAGTTTACGAAGGCATTGGAGTCGTCGAAGGCTCTATATACAGTGCTCAGGGAGAAGGGCAAGAGGACGACGTTCCCGGCACTCAGATTCAAGTCGAAGAAAGACAACATTTCCTCCATCGAACTGCAAGCTCGGGGTTTCAAGTCATCGAAAGGTGTCCAGGCGAAGTCTTGTCGGAAGTTCGGGCAGTCGTTCAGGTGCTGGGTTGTCAGTTTGTAGTCATGCTTTTGGGAGACAGATCGATAGCACCTGCGGCAACAAGACGCGTCGTCGCGCAGAGCGGTGGAATTCGAGGTGGTGGTGTTTAGACGGAACGGTGAGGGAATGCTACACCTCGTGAGCGCAGCCAATTTCTGGCAGGCTGAGTTGCTCGCGACAACTTGGTGGTGCCTTCACGCACTCTGCAGCTAGGTGATTCCTCGTTGTCTCGGCCCGGAGACCGATGGTCGTGGCGCAAAACGTGCTGATCATAGGGTGCTTGTCGTCACTGCCGCCTTGGACCTCACTGGAATATGCCCACACAGGATCCTTGCGCAGCGGGAGGTCATTTCGAGACTTGTCTCCTCGAAATGCAAGCTGCTCCAAACTGCACTGTTCTTCGAAAGTACGCCATTCCACCTTGGTGGTGCTTGCACGAATGCATGCGCGTGAGCTCGCGACTGGGGGTGCTCA